>BMAO01006728.1:0-16857 GCA_019973975.1 Trichonephila clavata
CGTTTACGACAGCGATTCGCGTCCGTCTCATCACGGGAACGTAGTGACACGAGGCGCGCAACTCTTCCACCTCCTGTGAGGTAGATGCGGCACAAGCGGCACAACTCACCGCAAAGTTTGTCTCGCGGTGCAGATTGCTTCGTGCCGAGCGAGGCTTCTCCCCACCTACGTAACCAAGTAGGGAGTGAATTCATCGATATCCAGGAAGCGCAGAAGCGGAGCGGAAGCAAATCCGGGACGATATGAAGTGGATCTCGTCCCCGTATGCTTCGTCTCTCGTGAGTCAGATTATGTATTTACTGGTTTGTGTGAAAGTCCGGAGTGCGGTTGCATCCTCTCAGCGCGCAAAGGTGGTTGAGGAAAAACTTCACACCTTTTTGCAATACTTTCAACAATAATTTCGAAAAGTAAAAGATGTAACACTCCTACAACCAACAGTTTTGTAAATAATTTTGTGTTTAAGGTACCCGAACACGTTCGGAGTACTTTTTAACAAAATAAGCGTACTAAAACATTATAAATGTCTTTAGGACTCAATACCAATAAATATTATATTTACTTATCAAAATTTAATATAAATAATCTGAATTTTGAAAAAATCAACAATTATAGTGAAAATAGCAATTATTGAAAAAACTTAAGCGTTAGAGAAAAAAAGAATAAACATATATAGTAAAATTTTGGAAACAAAAAGATGCATTTAATAGGAATATGTACTAAAATTTATAATTTTATTAAAAATTTAAAAATTTTAGAGCTGATTGAGTAAACATTATAAGAAATATTACATTTTTTATGAGACCATTATTTAAAATAACAAGCAATAACTCAAAAGTATTCATATAAAACATATTTTAGTACTTCTCTAGAAAATAACGTAAATATCAGGATTAAAAAATTTATAGAATATATTCAATATTTGAGTTATCAGACTCGCATGATAGATTTGAGCAATTTAAATGCCACTTCTGGTAGATCAAAAACCACTTCCGGTTTTCTAACTTTATAAAATTGATTGTAACTTGGTCTCTAGGTAGTGTAGAAACAAAATAAAGTATATTTCGGTAAAGTCAAATTTATTCAATAAATAAAAAACAAAATATCTGTCTTGACTGAATTTGGTCATTTTCAACGTTTCGGATACCTTAAAACGTGCAGAAAATTAAATTGAGAAGGATATAAATACATTGCATTTTCAAATCTCGTCGTGAAAGGTTTATGCTTCCGGGCACTTAAAAGAATATTGAAGTGCATCATTCGTCATTACGGAATGTGTTTATATAGAGCAGGGGTACTCAACCTTTTTTCTGCCGGCAACATTCGTGTAACAGTCCTTTCAAGCGGGCCGTAACTTGAGGATCAATGAGGAGAGGGGGGATGCTATGAGACTAAGGACTTTTAAAACATGGAAAATTGATGCAAATATTAAGACTAATTTTTTGCTTTTTTTTGTTAATACTATATTAACCTTTCTATCTTTTGATAAATCGGAATCTAAAAAAATCGGATTTATGTATTTCTTTTACTGAGTTATGGGTAGACTCAATTTCCTTTCATCTGTGTTCAAGCCCTTTGTTTACGTTCACTGAGGAGAGGATGTGGACAATAAATTAATGAATGCCAAATAAGATTTAATTCCGTATTAAGTGCTGATGACTAACAACCTTAAAATTTTTAGCTGAAAATAACATTAATCAAATGTCAAAATTGAAAAAAAGTAGTTATTAAACCATAGTAGAATGAAGGGGACTTGGTAAACATAACCAGGGAAGAGCTAGACTGATAAAAATATCACAAAACTACAAATTTTACAGAAAATGCCATAGAAAACAAGAGCAGGCCCCCACCTCTAAAAATGAAAATTGCAATTTATGCCCCCTCCCCAATGCATAGTTCGTCAACTGACAAAAAACCCATATATGGATGGAACATAATACTCCTGGTATGTACAAAAGAGCAATAAACAATTATAAGCCTCAGGATCCCATAGTTCCATAAAAACTGGTTTGTGTTGCAGCAAGTTATTGAAAAAATTTTCATGCCTATATATCAACATTTAGCATCAGGTTCTGACACTTGATAGCTGTACAGTAGGCTAAGTTAAAGCTCTAATGAAAGTGTGCATCTGGCGATAGGTACCCAAAAGGAATTCGTCTCAAAAAGATGACAATAGAATTAACTGTGATATATAGTACACATACTATAAGCTTTTTTTAAATTTGTATTGTTCTGCTTTAAAAAGTAGAGATAATTTCAACGTAATACAAGCCTCTAAATTGGCTCTTCATTGGAAGAAATTTCGAAAAAACTCGTAAATTGAGTTTTGTTCAGTATATTTAACAAAAGCCGAGCATTGTGATGCCGTCTCTTGAAATATCTGTACTGAAATCAAGAGCTAAAGAAAAACCACAAAATCCGGCGTATAACCCGCTCCTCCTTTTAAACGAAGAAATCTAAAACGTATGTTTACAAAGCTCTTATGTTTTGAGGTCATTTATTGAAGTGAAAACTTCTTTAGCGGCGTTGGGCACTTTTTGGTAGGGGAAAATCTAATGCGATCGCGTCACCGACATGCTCTGACTGGCACATGCGCAGTGTGCTGTTCGCCTTAGAAACTTTTTGGATGGGTGAAATCTCGTGCGTTCGCGTCACCGACATGCTTATAGCAGTATGTCTGTAGCTATACAGCTGACGTATAGTGCTGTGTATATCTTATAAGCGAAATTGAATGGATTTAGTAAGAAGTTCAATGTGTATATACTGTGCATTGTAGAAATAGTGTTTTTGTTTGATTATTATTTGAATCGTTTAATTGAAGAATCATTGTGCGGTACAATAGTGAGTACTAAATAAATACATTTCTGGTTATCATGAAAAAAGACAAACCCTGTCCGCCTCCATCAAATTTATTGACTTCTTCAAAGAGTCATCCAAAGACACTCAAGAATTCTTCAGCGTGTTTTACTCACAGATGGAATTTCATGTCAGCCACGTGCAATCCATATACTCTTCAACCGCTGCTCTTTGAAGAGCCGATCGTCAACGCCTTTCAATGTTTACAATAAATAGACCAATGGATATTAACTTTACTTCTCCTTATATGGAAGCGTAATATACAGATTCAAATAGTAATCAAAGTATTTTTTTTTTCATTGCCACTCATTTTCATTGATTTATTATTTTTTTAAACATTTTAATACCTCACGCATTTCCTTTCTGTACGTAACTCAGAAATTTTCGTGGGAGATAACAGCTGAAGCAATGCCAGGTTCCTTCCAGCACTGTTCTGACGTCTAATAATTTTCGCAATACCCGTGTTATCCTATGATTTTCAGTGATTCAACTTTGAATTAGCATGCACACATAAAATTTAAACTCTACAAGACTTCTTTTTTCCGAACTATTCAAAGGAGCGCTTCCAACTTTGTTCTTTTCCTTGCGCTACATAGGGCTTTTACTCAACAGATTAACCAGAATCTTACTCTTTGAGGGTTTTTAACTTTAAGGGGTTACACTGCACTACTCCCCCAATATTATTTAAATTTGGATTTTATCAAATAATCTAGTGTTCCGATATTATATGGGGAAAATGCACTTTATTTATACTAAGGAGTAAATTTGGTTTCTTTAATTTTTAGAAACGAGGTACCAAACTAGAAAAAAGCATAAATATAACTCAACGTTATTTAAAAAAAGAGGGGGAGGGGAACACTCCGCTTCAAAAATTTTCTGTTCTTTCAATTTTTTAAACACTATAAAAAATTATAAACAGCTGGAAACATGTGATACGAAAGAATGCCTTTAGCTTTTCATACTCGTGCAAGACTTTTACAACTATTACAGTCTTTGGAAAATTGAATGACTTCCTGCTCGTCCGATGAATGAACCGATTTTCTAAAAAGGAATCAAAACTAAAATTTCTTTTTTTTCCTTCTTTCCCTATTCTACGAAAGTGGGGGTGCTCACGTTAAACTTTCAGGCCGTTCGTATGTCGTGTATGTTATGTGGTGGGAGGTGATACCTCAGGTGTCACTCTCGTCACTTGACTGCGGCTCAGGATTACAAGTAACGTCCTCAACAGTTTTTGTGTTGTTCGGGATTTCTCATTGCAAATGAAACGTAAGAAAATGGAACGAATTAGTAAATGAAGCAAAAATAAATCGAGGAAAGAGACATATTTAGATTTTTTTTCAATTGTAAGGAACTTTTTTGAATCCATATAAATAACAGCAGCTTTAAAATTTTTACTTTTGTTAGTTCTATTTTATTCCAAGAAAGGAACTTGGTCCATAAGTAAGCTACCAAACATTCTTTAAAATTCATTTGATTTTTTTTTTTTGCCATGCTTGATTCACTCTAAACTGATTAAGAAAATAAATATAAATTTGCCATTTAACTTTGTGATTGACTGTTGCATTATGAAATAATCCAAAAATTCGAAATCACTTAAGACTTAACTTCTTTTTCAAATTCAACACTTACACGGAATATTTATTACCTAGATAAGTACTTCATTTAAATATTAAACATTATATTTCATGGGGGTACTCTAAATAGACGTCGAGCCGCAAGTCCTCTAGTGATTTTGGTGGAAGGGAAGAGAGGTGGGAAACCACTCCCAGGGTCTTCTCCCTCAAAATTGGGGTGCAACTGAGCTAAATCGTACAGTCACCTGCAAAGCTACGGCTAAGGACAGGCGTACAATATAGCCCGAAGAGATGAATTTCATGGGCCTTGAACTGACTACGTCAGACAGGTGGCATTAGCAACAACAACAACATTACATTTGGATAAATAGAAATTTTCAATCACTGGGAGTAAAGAAGTCATGCATCGTGGCATAAAAAAATTCCATACGTCTAAAGCATAACAGTATTATTTTCAAGGTTTTTTATTTTTATTTTAATGGATAAATGACGATATAAATTCGATCATAATTAGAAACCATTGTTTAGAAATTTGGATCATTATTCGAGGAAAATAAGATATTTTTAATAAATGTGTCTCTTGACTTTTGTTACATCATTATCTTAAGAAATCTTTACAATTTTTTGTAGTCGTGAATTTAAAAATGCCATCCCATAAATTTATAAAAATTTAGCAATTTCTCTTCACAGCCGTTTCAAAATGATACTTATCAATGCGTAGCACATCAATAGATCGTTGGATTCAATACAGTATTGGACTTACAGTGTATTGGCTTCCTTCGAAATGTATTCTTTTCAATGCACTTATTTAAATGCAGAGAGATGTTTCATCGTGCAACATCGGAAATTTACACACTGCTTTTGATAGAAATATTATGTTCCTATTCATTAAAATACAAGTATTTTTTTCATCACTTTCACATAATTTTTTTAATTAGGAAACTCTTCCGTACTTCAAAGAAATTTTCATACAAATTTTTAATAGGAAACAAATAAGTTTTATACTTTTCTTTGTCTAAAATGCAGTTTTATTCTAGGATTGGCATTGAAGGCTGTTAAAAAGTAAAATTACAGTAATATCGTCTTTTGAGAAAAGTATGCGGTAATTTATTTTTCTTTGGGACAGGTCAACTAATCTTACAATATTTTTTTCTCTGAATGAGATCACAAGGAAAATATCGAAGTAAACAGATTGAAATATTCGGTTTTAACCGTTCAAATGAAACTGGGCATAGCGGAAATTTGTCCGATTGCGAACATTTCAAACTACGATAAAAAACGCAGTCGATTTCATACTTGAAATTAAATGTTATTTTTCCTGATGTTTTTGCGAAATTAATAAAATTTCAAATGCTCAATTTTTATCATTTATCTTCGTAATCATTCGTTGCACACACAAAAATATACCTAAAAATGATGCGTTAAATCATACAGTGCGTCAAAACTTATATCGCTTGATCTACGAGAAAAAGAAAAGAGAATGAAAACGTATGAGTTGATAATTTCTTACAAGCCGGCTGGGTGGTGTAGTTGGTTTGGCTCAAGTCTTGAAAGCCTAAGTTTGCGGGTCCAAACCTGGCCCTGCAATTCATGCATCATGCATGAATATATTGGATATTCATGCATCATGAATATCCAAGTCGGTGGATATTCATGATGCATGAAATCGACAGCTTCCATGTATGATTATGAGGCATGTTTAAGATCCCTATAGTACCTCTTTGGTTTGGAGGCTCGCGGCAAAATTAAATTCCTAGTACAGTTTTTCGCATCGTTAGATCTCAGGTTCCTTCCTCTGGGGAAAAAACTGGGTGTCAAAATTACATTGAGAGTATTATATCCACCGATATGGTGCCACACTAAATAGTGATACCAGCGCATGAGGAATGTATTAGATGTGCTATGCTTGCCGGTATTTATAAAATACTATGGATTTCCGAAATCGAAAGGAATGCAACGTTTTTGTGACCATTCAACATCGCGAAGGAAAAAAAAAATAATGATACTTTCATAATTTCACGAGAAACATATTTTTAATTTCCGTTTCTTCATAAGTTCTCCCCCCTCCCCAAACTTGAATGAAACTCAATAAAAATTAACGAGATGAAAAATGTATTATTTTTCAGATAAACACATCCAAGTTATGTACAGCACATCCATTTACTTTTCCTATTTAGACACATTACGTAGAGACCAAACGATAATTCAACCTCAGTTTCCAAAATAACACACACACACACACAAATCAAAATTTCTCTCTCTTTAAAATCTATGCAATGAAATATACAGGTAGAATCCGAATTAGTTTTATTAGAATGTGTGAAATGATTAAAAAAACAATCTTGAGGATAAGTTGAAATGTGCATTGCTCGGAAAAGCAAACTACAGAGAAAAAAAATGATTCCGAAATTCCATTGAAAAATAAATTAATAAGACATGAAACAAATCGATGAAATTTTTAATCGTGACTGATCATTAAAATACGCCCGAGAATCTAACGTTACATAAACGTCGCTGTTTATATATATACTAGCTGTTACCCGCCCGCTTCGCTGGGTATTTCATGATGTTTTATAAATTTTTACTGCTTATATATATGTATAAATTATTGATATCTAAGTCCTAGCATTAAAAATTTGATTGAATTGAAAAATATACTTATACCTGTAACTGTCACCTGTTGATAAAAAAAAGAGCAGAACTCATCTAATTTGTATTTTCTTAAAATCTCTAAAATTGAAGCATAGAATGATGTTTGCTCTTTCGTAACTCAAAAACCAAGTGGATTCCCGCAAAACCAATTTTCGGTGAATCTCTACTCCGTAAATTGAACATGCAAGCCAAATTTCAAGTCTAAATCTAACAGAAAAAAAACAAAAGTTTTACTATCAATATCCCCGTAATCCCGTTGAGAGCCGTTTTCCAAAATTACCGCTCTTAGCGGATTTCAATTCAACAAAAGAAAAATGCAAATCAAATTTCATTATTATAGTCCTTGTAGCTCGAAAAAAGTAATTTTTTTTGTCAATACATCCCAGTAACCTCCTGCAACCCCCAGAACTTGATTTGCTTAAAATTTATTCTTAGTGGATCCCTATTCAACAAAAGAAACATGCTTAACAAATTTCAAGTATATGGGTCTAACAATTAAAAACAGGAATTTTTTTCTGTAACTCCTCTTGACCCCTCGCAACCATCCTTGGGGGTCAATTTCGTTTTACTCTTTGTTAGAGAACTCTATTCCATGAAAAGAACATGCCTACCAATTTTCAAGCAGGATGATTAAATAGTTTAAAAATGAAATATTTATCGATTACGCCTCTAATCTCCCGAAATTAAACTTAGTAGTTGATATTCGCGAAACCCATTTTGTAGCGGTTCTCTACTTTACGAAAGGAATCTGCTTATCAAATTTCAAGACTGTACGTCTAATAGTTTAAAAATGGGGATAATGATCTATAACGCCACTTGAGCCCCCGCAACGCCACTAGGGTCGATTTCACAAAAACATTTTGTAGTATATCTCTATCCTATGAGAGGAATCTGCTTATCAAATTTCAAGACTGTACGTCTAACAGTTTAAAAATGGTGATAATTGTCTATAACGCCACTTGAGCCCCCGCAACGCCACTTCTGGGTCTGTTTTCACAAAACCCATTTTGTAGGGAAATTGCACTCTATGAAAGGAATCTGCTTAGCAAAATTGGAAGACTGTGCGTCCAATTAATTAAAAATGCAAAAAAATTATCAATAACGCCCCTTGAACACCTAGGGCGCAACACCACCTAGGGGTCGATTTTCACAAAACACATTTTGCAGTGTATTTCTATCCTATGAGAGGAATCTGCTAACCAAATTTCAAGACTGAGTCTAATAGTTTAAAAAATAAATAATTATTTATATCTGCCTTAACCCCCGCAACACCCCTTGGGGTCAATTTTCTCCAAACCCGTTTTGTAGCGGATATTTACTCCATGAAAGAAACATTCCTACCAATTTTCAAGCAGGTAGGTCAAATAGTTTAAAAACGAAAAATATTTATCTATTACGTTACTTATTCCCCTGCAACGCCACTTAGAGGTCTGTTTTCACAAAACCTTCTTATAGCTGATCTCTACTCTATGAAGAAATCTCTTTATCAAATATAAAGACTGTGCGTCTAATAGTTTAAAAATGGAAATAATTATCTATAACGCCCCTTAAGTCCCTCAACGCCACTTGGGGGCAATTTTCACGAAACCCATTTTTAGCGTATCTCTACCCTATGAGAGGAATCTGCTTACTAAGTTTCAAGACTGTACGTCTAATAACTTAAAAATAGGAATTTATAATGCCCTTAAACCCCCCGCCCCCGCAACACCCCTCGGAGATCAATTTTCTCCAAACCCGTTTTGTAGCGGTTATTTACTCCATGAAAGAAACATTCCTACCAATTTTCAAGCAGGTAGGTCAAATAGTTTAAAAACGAAAATATTTATCTATTACGCCACTTATTCCCCTGCAACACCACTTAGAGGTCTGTTTTCACAAAACCTTCTTATAGCTGTTCTCTACTCTATGAAAGAAATCTCTTTATCAAATATAAAGACTGTGCGTCTAATAGTTTAAAAATGGAAATAATTATCTATAACGCCCCTTAAGTCCCCTCAACGCCACTTGGGGGCAATTTTCACGAAACCCATTTTTAGCGTATCTCTACCCTATGAGAGGAATCTGCTTACTAAGTTTCAAGACTGTACGTCTAATAACTTAAAAATAGGAATTTATAAACGCCCCTTAAACCCCCGCCCCCGCAACACCCTTGGGGGTCAATTTTCCCAAAACCCATTTTGTAGCGGATATTTACTCCAGGAAAGAAACTTGCCTACCAATTTTCAAGCAGGTAGGTGAAGTAGTTTAAAAACGATATATTTATCTATTACGCCCCTTAATCCCCCACAACGCCACTTAGAAGTCTGTTTTCACAAAACCCGTTTTGTAACCGATCATTATTCTACGAAAGGAATCTATATATATCAAATTTAAAGACAGTGCGTCAAATAGTTTAAAAATGGAAATAATTATCTATAACGCCCCCTAAGCCCCTGCAACGCCACTTGGGGGTCGATTTTCAGCAAACTCATTTTGTAGCGGATCTCTACTCTCTGAAAGGAATCCGCTTACCCAATTTCAAGATTGTACATCAAGTAGTTTAAACATGGAAACAATTATTATTAAAGCCCTTAACCCCCGTAACGCCCCTTGCGTTTCGAATTTCGGAAAATCCGTTCTTAGCTGATGTCTACTTTATCAAAGGAACATGTCTACCAAATTTCAAATCTGTAGGTTGAATAGTTCCAGAGATTTCGTGATTAGTCAGTCAGTCAGTCAGTCAGTGAGTCGCTTTTCTCCTTTATATATATAGATAAAATTTCTTAAATTAAATCTTTATAATCTAAAAGTCTAGATCATTAATTGAAAGGTTAATGCAACACAATTATATAAATAGAATAATTTTAGACTATAAGAGAACGCTCTTTCTAAAGACATTTTTTTTATTTTACGTAAAAAAAATAACAAATAATAAATCGGGTTTAAAGCATTCGTCACTCGAATTAAATTCTTTCTAAAATTTATACTTTTGAATTCATATTTAGACCTATGGTAATGTATATTATTCATTCACATATTTTCATGTTCATCAATTAGTACAGCGGGACGTAAACATTTTAAACTTTATTCAAATAAGCATGAAGAAAATAGAAAGTTTTTGTTAATTAAAATCATTTATTCTAAAACGTAAAAAAAATACTTTAAAAATATGCATTTTGAAAGTTATACAGTACTACTGCGATGAATGGAGCTGTAGTGCTGTATTTCTAATTTTTTTATCCTTTTTAAATTTAAATAGACTAACGTATGTTAATAATTTTATGCTTTGCCTTATACTTGATGGATTAGTGTCCTGGTGTCTCCCGAGACCCACCAGACGAGAGTCACCGACACACGCTAAATATTTCGAGGCTCTAACATTTTCCCTCATGACAGAATTTGCCGGTCTCGTCGCTTGACCAAGGCTCCAAATTACGAAGGTTTATAGAAAGACGTAAATAGAACTCTTGTGTTCGCTACCGCATCCTTTTTCCGAGCTGATTCCTCGACGGAAACCTGCTCATCCAAGAGACAAATACTTTTTATGAGTGAATAGAAAATTTTTTACAATATAAAAACTGTTCAAATAAGGGTGGCGCATCTTTTCTTACTGCGTATTTGACATTACAAGTAGCTTAGTGCGAGAGACTCCCATGGATTCCTCCTCTTGAAATCGCCGTTTCGACTGCAGAAACGCCCCGCACTGGTGTCCTGGTGTTTTAGAGTCCGTAATAGCCCGTCGAGTTCGCTCCTCGACACGGGACTCATCGACCACAACATGAAAAGCTCGTCTCTTCTTGTGCTCTACGAACCCTGGCTGCCCTCTTCGTCACCCACAACTCGTACGACGGGCATCAATCCCCAATAACACTGAAATATCTCCACTCGGAGAAAAAAGTAAAAAAAATATATCCCCCGGTCAAGACACTGGAATCGGTTATCACAGGGGCAGCAAACGTTACGCAAATGGTCGAATTTTAAAAAAAAATTGAAATTTTTCTTCTTCTTAAAGTAAAAGAAAATATCAAAATCCGACCCCACTTATATAGCACTTATAATTGCGCAAAAAAATTCTACGTACATATTTCATAAACAGAATATAAATTTTTAAAGAATTAAATTCTTAGAAAATTTTTAAGAGTCAAATTTTTTTAAATATAATTCAGGCAAAAATTAAATCCAGAATTAGTAATTTTAATCCCGGGATTTCTGGATTGGAAAATATGCCGGATCCCGGGACATTCTGGGGGGGGGTGAGAAATGTCCATTCTCTGACCCCACTCGTGATGGGGAGAAAGTTACAGAAGAAAATAGGAGAAAATATATAAAATATCACGGTTTAACATACACACCCTCCTCGAACCCTTCAAGGTTCAACACGAAAAAAACTAACATTAAACGTATACAGTACAAAAAAAAAAGCATATAAGATAGATACATTAAATGAAATACCAGATGCACAATACTTTAAAAAAATTCAAAATATAAATTCAGGCAAAAATTAACTCCCGGCATCCAGGATTTGAAAAAAAAACACCGGGATCCCGGGGCTGCAAACCCTAACGGGTACTGATATTTTCTTCTTTCTATCTTTGATTTGCAGATATTTTTCATTTTTATAATGAGATTATTAACGCTAGTGCTTATAAGAGAGTCAAAAAATGAGGAAATTTTTACTATATAGGTTTAATAACATGTATGTTTTTAGAAATACTTAAGCTAGTTTTAAAATTCAAGGGAAAAAATGTACTTATAATATTTTACTCCTGGCATTTCTTAAGGATAATATTTTGGCAAGATATTAATTGATTAATAAAAGTAAGGAAATTGATACTTAATTGGTAAATTATTATTTAAAAGTGATTTAAAATTTTTTTAAAAAATGGAAATTTAGAAGACATTAGCACTAAGATATTTTTATTAAATGTGGTTATTGCACAACGAATCCTTACACTTTATTTACTGAAAGATAATATGAGTTCATTTTTTTTATTAATAAAATGAGCACAAATAATTTAGTAATTCATTCGCAAACGATATCCGAAGACAAAGTAAAGCAATGCCGATGTAATAAAAATACATCAGCTTCTTAGCGAAAACGGTGACACAAGACAAGGTATTGTTTTGTGTGTTAATAAAAACGTCAGCTTCCTAAATGGAGATAGTGTCGGTAAACAAGGTAAAGCTATTCGTCAGTATCCTAAGTAAGAACGGTTTTCTAAGACAGGGTAAAGCTGTACGTCAACACCCTAAGCAGGGACGGTTTTCTAAGACAGGGTAAAGCTATGCGTCAGCATCCTAAGCAAGGACGGTTTTTTTAAGACAGGGTAAAGCTGTGCGTCAGCATCCTAAGCAAGGACGGTTTTTTTAAGACAGGGTAAAGCTGTGCGTCAGCATCCTAAACAAGGACGGTTTTTTAAGACAGGGTAAAGATATATAGATCCAATAAAAACGTGAGCTTCCCAAGCGAAGACGGTTTCCCAGGGTAAAGGTATATTAATACAATAAAAACGTCAGATTCCACTGTTTTTCTCAGAAAGGCTTTAATGATGTAATCGTTGCTCAATCGTACTGTATTAATGAGTTGTAACTTGTTTTTTAGTAATTTCTAGATAGTTTTTGATGTATCCAAATATAGAAGTATATTTTATGATTTCCTCAACGTAAATGTGGTTGAGCTAGAAGGATATACATGCTGTGTTAACTTTCTTTATCTCTACTCTGTGTTTTTGTGATATATATTTTTTATATTTCTAATAGAGCTTAGATTCTGTGGTATGCCTTTATAATGATATAAGTTACTCTCCAGAATTAAAATAATAACTCTTTTTAGTTCAAAAGTTTTTTTCTTTATTTGTACATGGATATAAATTTTAGTATCTCGTAATACGTACTTTCATTTAGATGCCATTATTTTAATAACATTACTTAAATATATAAAATATTTTACACACACTCGTTTATAAAATGGTGCGCAAAACATAGTAAAAGAATTATTTGATGAAGATCAATGGATTATTTCTTTGAAAAAAATTATTGAATAATTTTTTTTTATAATTCTAAAATTTTTTTCATACGTAAAATTATTTTTAAAATATCGGGGTACTAAGAGAATAAATGTTTTGGTTCATTATATTCAAAGGCATCTTTTAAAGAAGTAAACAAATTTGGAAGAATATAGTGAAGTTCAATTGTGTACTTATAAGGTTCCAATGTAATACTAGGTCGTTACCCGTCAAATTGTTTTTAATTTTCGTTAAGATGGGAGAAAACATTACAATATGAATATATTGATTTTTATCGTTTGGTAATATATTTGCTATAGTGTTTACGTATATGATCTTTACTTTTTATTTTTATTTTTATTGTGGTAACCCTATTACTTTTAAGAAATTCTATTTTTTAAAAAAATATTTAGCTGTTTTTATACTAGACGTTATTTTGCAGAAGTATTCTATTTTTGTAATTTCTATTAGATAGTGGACTTTTTAGAAATTATTGATTATTTTTAGAAAAAGTATGAGAGTTCCGTGTTAAATTATTACAGATTGATAGGTTAACCAAATTTGCTATTTTGGTCAATTTTATTTTATTAAAAAATTGAATTTTTTTTTTTTTGAATTTCTTTTTAAGATTTTATTTTACTGATTTCGCGTAATTGAGGAAATGTGATAAATCTGGAAAGACGTATAACAACTGTTTCTCAAAAAGGTAATAAATTGGGCTGTCGAATTTTTTACTATAGACCTTATGGTGTGAATTCCAACTGACATAATGATAAATCTGTCAGGTAGAATTCTTTTTTTTTATGGTATTTAATTGTGAATTTCTACTGTTTTATTTTTAATAAATGACCTAATTTTTTTTCATATCTCATAATAAAGTTTTTTTTTTTAAAATTTAATTCTTCTTTCGCGGCTTCATATTATTTATTTATTTATTTATTTTTTTACCATCTTCGCTTCTTTTTTCCCGTCATTTTAAAATTCCTCACATTCAGTTTCGTTGTCTCGGTACTTATACTCTTCAGTGGCGTTTTATAAGGAAAATGTAAGTAAATTTCTTATATATTCAACTTTTTAAACCATTTTAAATTGTTGTAATTTTAACTGTTCTCACAGTTGCTTCATGAAGTTTCACTGATATTTTTGTATTCTTTACAACTCATTTTTTTAGTGCAAGGCCGCCATCTTGAATAAAATCTTCATTCAGTCTAAAGCATGTTTGGCGTGATTTTAATCGCGCCTAACAATCCTATTGTGGAATAGAAAAAATTGACGTAGATGTAAACATTGCATTTTGAAAAATACATGTACACTTGAAATAAACAAAAAATCTAATAACTTCAATATTAAGATGGACAAAAACGTAGTAGTTACGCTCAAAATCAAGACAAATGAGCTTTACTTATGTAGGCGCCGCCATATGAATTCGAATAAGTAGGAATCTATGCATATGGTATCGTGCAGTTCCGTCACGTTTCTTATCTCTCTAAACTCTCCCTGGTCTTTTCGGGTACTTACGTATTTAACTGTATTTTTGGAGATTCTTCACTACGTTCAATTTCGTAGAAAATGGGTTCTCATTTTAATAATTTTTTACAATAAAATAAGAAAATAATAATGCAGAAGAAGTAACTAATTAAAAACAATATTATCTTCGATCAAAATTATTCTAGTTGAACATGTGCGAGTACAGCACAAACAATAAAAAAAAAAGAGTAATTTTTGAGCATGCGTTAGCAAAATTATTGGATTTGAACAAACATAGGAATGGTTCTTTATTGGCGGCAGATCGAGGCATTTGGCGACATTTTTCGATTCGATGTTGTAATAAGTAGCCATAGTAGATATACCCACATTTTTTATACGTATTGTACTATCCATAAATAATACATATCTGAATTATCTATATAGACATTTATCATTGTATTAAATACATTTGTTGGTTCTTTGCCTCAAAATTACAATTATTTTTGAGGAAAATATTTTTTAAAAAATACTGTTTAAGAAAATTAATTTATTTGGCTACACGGCCGGCCTGCGTTTTTTTTCTCTCGGTACTGTTGTTCATCATAGCATAATTCAATACAGGCCTTTTTTATATGTTTCAGATATTTTGCTGATTTTATTCATACTAATTTAATTTCTTCCGTTGAAGTCTACCTAATATATGTTATTTATGGTAATATTTTAAGAAAGGTTTTATATATGTTATTTAAGTTATTTTTTCCTTATTAATTTATTCGTTTGATGTTGTCCCACAACTCGAAAGAGTACAAAACTTACTACTGCTAATATTTTTCTATTTTAAATTTTTATTCAGATTTTATTTCAGATTTTATTCAGATTTTCATGCATTTATTCTTATTTATCTTTTAGCATGCTGACTTTCTTTTCTAACTTCAAATCTGTGTGTATTTTAATCATTTGTTACTGTGTGTGAGGCTAAATTGCAGTTCTTTTAAAAATTATGTGTGAAAATTCAGGAAAAAACTGTTTTAAAATTTTAGAAACACTATTTTGCACCTGGTTGAACTCCTTCTTTAAAAAATACTACGCTTTTTATTATATTTACTTAGGAGTAACTGTTATTCGTGCAAATAGCAGGTTCTTCAAGGATTCAGAATGAAAAGTTTTATTATCATTGACATGGAGTCTCAATTTTCTACTCCTAGGATTCACAATAAAATTATTTTTTGCAGAATTCCTTTTTAAATCAGCTGTGATCTGAGTACTTGTAATTTAAATTCGTGTTCTTTTCATATAATTATTGTTATAATATCAAGTATTTTTTTTCAGTAGTTCTTTCCGGAAGAAATTTGCATAACGAACTATAGGAGTCATAAAATAAAGAACCGTGACTATTAAAGTGGATATACTAGATTCTTTGAACTGCATGATAAATTTATAGAATTGAATTTTAAAGGAGATATAAATTCTTATTTCCAAAATATACGAAGATCTCAATTGATCCTCACGTTGATTCTATTAGAGAATGTCAAGATACCAATTTCTTTGATAGTTATTATCAAATTTTCAAGATATCACGTCTTTAATATGCAGCTTTATTATATTTACACCAATAACAATTTTACCAATTCTTACTAATTCAATAATTGATACGAAAAGAAACCTTAAGAAAAGTTTATTTGTTGGAATGCTAATATTTTAAAGGTGGCTTACGTTCAAAATATTCCTTAAATTTTTACGAAGATGTGAAGGATGATATTCCAAAAACTGATCACATACACATACATATTTTTTATTTAGCAGTATTTAAGATATTGTACATGGTTATTGCTCCACACCCAACACACAGTTCACTATGTTCATCTTAATTTCCCGTCTATGTGAAGCTAAATGCTAAATAATTATCGTTATACTATCACTTTTTTTTATTGACGCACAAATATTCGAATTAAGCCACTGATGGAAACACTCGTATAGTGTTTATTATTGATGATTTCTGTTTAGAGAGAGCCAATATAGTGCAATTTGCCATCGTTGATGTTGACTTTCTGTGATTTATTTTCAATTTACTGGTTCTTAAACACGCAACCATTGGAAAAAATTTATTAATTCAATTAAAAAATATTTATAAAGGAATAGCAAAAAATACTTTACCAAAATAGAAGTGTGCGTGATATATTGATTAAGAAAGGAGCGATAATTAACGTCGAATTTGAAACTACTCTAGGACCGTTGGCGAAGGACCTAAAATTTTGAAACAAAATCCAAGTGATGAGGACGACGCCTTGATGGTACCCCACTCTCTAAATTTCCATAACATGTCAACG
>BMAO01006729.1:0-126451 GCA_019973975.1 Trichonephila clavata
ATCCATAATTGTGAACCTTACCAACGAGAGCTGAAGGATAATCAAGTGGAGTCAATGTGTTTCTTAGTGCAAAATAACGAGATTCTTCTCCCATCATTGATGAGTGTTCTTCGTTTTTGAAGCTGCAAGGAATCCTTGCATGGTGTTTGCGTTTCAAGGAGAATGCAAGAAATCTATTACAGATAACCACTGGCAGTTTAACTGTAACTGAATTGTCTACAGCTTTATTTTGCTTAGTAAGAAATGTACAATCTGTATATTTTACAAGGGAAATTCGGTGTATTGAAAGGGGACAACAATTACCAGATGCCAGCAACTTATTAACTTTGTCTACATTTTTAGATGAGAGAAAATACTCTGTGTGGGTGAAGATTGAGACATTCCAATCTACCTGCCGAACAAAAACATCCTATGCTAATCCCTAACAACCCCCCCCCATTTGTGACTTAATTATTAAACGTTATCATGTTTCTTATTTGCATATAGGTACTGAGGCTACTTTGGCAAACAAAAGAACCAAATTTTGATTGTGAATGTGTGTGTGGCAGATCCAAAGTCAAACATGTAATTAAGCAATGCATTAAATGTCTTAAGGTAAGTGCAAAAGGTAAAAACCAAATGATGGCAGATTTACCTAGTGCCAGAGTAAGCATTGCGAGAATTTAATAAAGTAGGAGGATTTTTGTGGTCCTTTCCTTATAAATTAGTTCCAGGTAGAGCAAAAAAAGTGTATAAATGTTATATTTGTATGTTTTGTTAGAGCCATTCATTTAGAAATTGTAAGTAACTTAAGTACTGAAGCGTTTATTGGTTCATTAAAAGGACTTATCTCTCGTAGAGGTAGACCTAGTGATATTTTTAGTGATAATGGAACTAACTTTGTAAGAGACAACAATGAGCTTCGTAAAATTTTAAAAGAGCTATTTAAAAAGGAAGGTTCAGAAAAATTTGAGGATTTTCTTGCTTCTGAGAGTATTAAATGACATTTTAATCCTCCTGCCACACCTCATTTCGAGGCTTGTGGGAAGTTGGAGTTAAATCATTAAAGAATCACCTTAAAAGGGTTGTGGGAAATAATAATCTTACTCATGAGAATTTTTTACACTTGTGACACAAGTGGAGGTTGTTTTGAATTCACGACCTCTGTGCCCTCTCTCCGATGATCCCAATGATGATATAGCTCTAACTCCAGATCATTTTTAATTGGCCGGATCCAGATTTTAAAGAAGTTCCCATGAATAGGCTCCGTAGATGGGAATTAGTCCAAAGAATGACTCAAACATTTTGGAGTCGATAGACTTCATATTATTTAAATCGTCTTCAATCGAGACCTAAAGGGTATAAAGCAACCAAAAATGTAAGGAAAATGAAGTAGTTTTGGTTAAAGGTGAAGTTAATTCAAATTACTGAATTGGAATCTTGCCAAAATAATAGAGGTTCATCCAGGCACAGAGTAACTAGAGTAGTAACATTAAAAACAGGTAAAGGTGTATATAAACGACCTATTAATAAAATTTGTTAAATTGCCTTTTAATTGTATTTGAATTACTTGATCTTGATTTGTATTGTGTGTGTAACAATGAATTGTATTTCCATAGTGTACAGTGTTTTTTTTTTTTTTTTTTTTGTTTATTGTAAAATCTATCATGTATTTGTAATTTCTTGTTTGTACGTTGAAAATTTTTAAAAAATTTGTCAAGGCGGGCAGTTGTTGAGTGCCTCGCCGCTTGTAAGAAGCTGCAATCGCTTCACAAATGTAGAGAGGTGAAATATGATCAGCGATTGGGCGTGCTCACGCTAAGACACGGGGAGTCGAGAGTGCAATGACCAGAGGAGATGGCCATGGGCTTTTGGAATAAAGAGATATAGATATGAGAGTGTCCACTATATTTTTTGATTATGAGTTTTTTAATTTAAACTTCAGCTATCGATGGGCCAAAACACAGTGATATAAAGAACGTCTCAGGAATAGAGTTTGTTACTGCTCCTTCTTCAATTAAATGCCGTAAATTAATAGCAGACCTGCATGAATGTCTTGATGCTTCAAATTCCACAGAATTACTAACACCTCATGCTACTGGATCTTCTATTTCAAATGAAGTAATACTTGAAATTGATTCACATTCTGATTCAATAACGGAATCAGTTTGTGTAGAAAAAATATTTAGAGTAGCAGAACTAGATAAAGTTATTAAAGGAGTATAAACCAATGCAGCCTATTAGATTTGAGACACTATCATCAAAATTTAAAAAAAAAAAAAGAAATGTCCTCTTTTTTTAAAAATGGAGGAGACGCGCGTGGTGACTACCCGGAAAGAACATATATTGAATGACGACAAAGCCAACTAGTGTAGAGTCTGAACGAGCATTTTCTTCCGCAATACAATTTGTAACAAAAATAAGAAGCATGAATGACGAAGAAACGCTGGAGCCACTGTGTTTTTTTAAAAACTTATTTACAAAAACTGAAGAAATGAAGAAATTTTTTTTAAATTTCATTATTTACTATTTTTATTTGTTTTTTATGATGAATTAACTTTCGTTTTGATTTGTTTCTATAAATAATATTATTAAACCAAGTTTTTAATTATGCTTTTAGATTTATTATGTTTTTTAACTTTACTAATATGCAAGTATTTTTCATAAATAGTCCAATCCTAATCCCGGGATTTGTATAATGTAATCCCGGGATTGGAAATATAACTCGGAATTGCAAACCCTGCATACAATGACGTAATTAAGAGATGAGCATTGAGCAGTTTTTATTCTCTTCCGCTTTAAAGAAGAATAAATACAATTATACTTTATACAGAGATTCCATTAAAAAACTAAGTTCTTAACATCAATTTTGTGTTTATTTTTCATTATACATATTGCAAGTTTTGTAATAATTTTTTAATGTTTGAGATTTTGCATGTTTTAGATTTTGTTCACGCTCAAAAATATAGTTCCCTTAAAATAATATATATATATCAAGATTAACTTTTAAAATGGTTTGTAATTTCTTTAAATTTAGGAAATCTTTACATTTAAACGGATAAAGGAAAGCTGTAGAATTTATCTCCTTCGAAGACTAGTATTAAATAAACTAAATTTTTCAGGTATATTTCTCTATTCTTTTCTTTATTTATTATTACAAAACACTTTATATTTATTATTACACAACAATAGCTATTTACTTAAATTAGATAATGAGTTTTGAAAATTATATTAATATTTCATCTATTCTGATATACAAAATAAAATGATCAGTAATGAAGGGGGGGGGGGACTTGTTTTAGGTGACAGTTTAACTCCAGCAAAGAAATTACAAATTTTTCTTCTCTTAATCCTTGCATGATCTCCTAGATAATCTCCATTCTATTATTCTAAATTCTTGTAAAATGTCAATTCCAATTAAAAGCAAGGGATGCACAGAATTCTTTGGTGGACAACGGAAATTGGGTGCATGAGAAAGCACGTTAATGCAGCAAGACGAAGATTCCAGAGATGTAAAAACATCGCTTTTTAAGAGAAATTTATAAAATGAAATACAAAGAATTAAGAACTAATTATAATTTAAAACTTTTAGGTGCCAAATTAAGCTCATGGAAGGAATTTTTGGATGAAATTAATGTAAATAATGTGTGGAAAAAGATTTATACCTATGGCGCCACGCAGCAGTTTCAGAAGAGAGTTGAACTCAGTGGAATTGCTCTTCCATGTGGAACTGTGACTAATTCTTTTGAAGAGACAATTAATGAGATTATCTTCCATTCTCTTTTCCTGATGATTGTGAGAATGATGATGATGATTGTCACAAGGAAATACGAAATGACGCTCTTATCAATAGCAACATAACGAATGACTCACATTTTACCATCCATGAAATTCATGCCGTTATTAATAAATTGAAGTTAAAAAGTCACCTGGCCCTGACTCCATTCCTAATGAAGTTGTCAAGAAATTGCATGTAATGCACCCTGAACTTTTCCTAAAAGTTTTTAATTCATGTCTTCGTCTCAAGACTTTTCCTCTCTGTTGGAAAAAAGCTAGGGTTATCCTGATTCCCAAAGTGAACGACGTCCGTATCCCTAATTTAGACAACCTTAGGTGTATCAGTTTACTGTCAACTTTGGGTAAATGTTTTGAAAGACTCATTATCAACAGAGTGGCCTGGCGTTTACACAAAGATAATTTTTTCAATAAAAACCAATTTGGTTTTATGCCACAAAAATGTACCGAGGACGCCTTGAATAAACTTAATGAAATTGTTTTAAAAGGAAAAAAGAGAAATTTTCATACAATCCTAGTTTTTTTGGATATCAAAGGAGCTTTTGATAATGCTTGGTGGCCTGGTATTCTGAGCCTTTTAAAAATATCTAACATTCCTAACAACTTATTTGCTGTAATTTCCAGCTTCTTGAAGGATAGATCTGTGACTTTATTTTTAGGTCATTCCTCAAAAGAGAGATTTTTGAACAAGGGATGTTCTCAGGGATCAGTTTCTGGACCTTTTCTCTGGAACATCATTATAAATGATTTTTTTGGAAAAAGTCTTGGCTTTCTATTGTGAAACGATTGCTTTTGCCGACGACTTACTTCTTTGTTTTCAGGGAAAGTCTTTTCATGATATAAGCAGACAAGCGCAGCTTGCCCTTGATTTTGTATCAACCTGGGCAAAGAATTATAAATTAGAGTTTAATGCTGTCAAATCAAAAGTTATGATCATGGAGAAGAGAGAAAGCAACACCCTTACTAGCAACCTCACCCTTAATGGGATTCCCCTCAATTGTGTGAAGGAACTAAACTATCTTGATAGTGTCCTTGATAATAAATTCTGTTGGAAGCAACATATTCTGCATCTTTCAAATAAATGTGAAAAAATTCTGCTAGGGCTTAACAGAGTTGCCAGAAATAGCTTTGGGATCAAGTCCAATGTCTCATCCCTCATTTATAAACAAGGCATTATTCCATTTATCTGTTATGGTTCACGAATCTGATTATCTGCCTTGAAGAAGAAAATATATTGTCTGCTCATGCGAAAAATTCAACGAAGAATAATTCTCCGAGTTATTTCTGTGTATCGAACGATATCCTATGATGCTGTGTTTGCTATCTCGGGCTTTCCACCTATTGACATCTTTATAATCAGAAATAATGAATTCAAGAAGGCAATGAAGAACTGTACCAATAAGAGTCTAGATGGTACCCTGCGATTTTCTGATCTCCCTCATCCTTCTGAACGATTTCCCCTTAATTTTGTTAATTACCGTAAAAATATTGAAGACAACTTTCCTGTTGTCTGCTTTACAGATGGTAGTAAAATTATAACAATAAGGTTGGCCTTGCATTTGTTATTTTCCAAGATTTTATTGAAATTGAAACTCGCCAATTTAGAATAAGAGATGAATGTAGTGTGTTTCAGGCTGAATTACTTTGCATAGCTCAAGCAGTCTTATGGATCTGTAAAAACGAAAACCTTTCATCGGATTTTTTAATTTGCAGCGATTCTCTTTCATCTTTATATGCTTTAAATAACATTGATTCTCAAAATCAACTGATTGTTAAAACGCAAATTGATCTCAATTTTCTTCGAAGCCAGATGTGCAAAAGTTTCTTTTTCTTTTGTTCGAGGTCATATGGGAATCTATGGCAATGAACGTGTTGACTGGCTTGCAAAAGAAGCTACAAAATAGGGTATTTTGATTCCTATGAGCATTCCGAAATAATCATATTATAAAAATATTTTTAAGGAAAAAATTATTTCTGAGTGGAATAAATTATATCAAATATCAAATAATGCGCTCTTCACCAAGGAATTTATTCCTTCTATTCAGAGACGTTTAAAGGCTAAACACTTTCAACCTAATTTTATACTTACCCAGTTTTTAACTGGGCATGGAAACTTTAAAGCCTATTTGAAAAGCTTTAATTTGTCGCCTACTGACCAGTGTTCTTGCTCCAGTGACACGGTCCAGGATGTCAAGCATCTAATATTTGCTTGTGCTAAATTCTCTTCCGAAAGACGTACTCTCATGAATTGCCTACAAAAGAACAATATAGCGTGGCCTCCTCCTTTCTCTGCCTTTGTTCAGAGCAAGTCTTCTTTTACATCGTTTTGTGCATATATTAATAGCATTTTTTCTCGTATTGTTTAGATTGTAAATTTAAAATTTTTTTTTACTATTTTATTATTTTTTTTGTGTGTTTGCTAACATTTACTGTGTATGTATGTATCTCTGTTTTTTTAAAGTGCGTATATATATATATATATATATGTCTGTGTGTATATTCTTAAGTATTTGTGTGTATGCATGCTTTTACGCATTTGTATTTTGAAAATTTTATTCTGATCGCACATGTGGTTCCTAACCTTCACCATTGTATAATTTTAATTTCTTAATGTCTCAGTTTTTGCATGTGAGCAATGTTGTATTTTATACTGTGTTTATTGTATTTGCATCAATTTTTGTTTCTTTTACCTTTCGATTTCCCATTTGTGCTTGTATCCCTGTACTTAAGACTTCCTACCACTATTGATTGAGTTTTGACTTACGTTTGTAAGCCTTGTCTTATACTTGTTGGCACACAAGGAGTCTACCTAGAATCTCAACAAAAAAAAATTTAACTTTGAAACTTTTTCGAAGAAATATTTATTTTCTTCTTTACTTCCTTATGTTTCCTTCCTTTCTTAGATTGTTCGTATGCATATATTGCCAACTTATGTGACAGCAGTTTTCGATTTTTCAATGATATTTCTTTTTTAAAAGAAGAATATTCTTTTTTATCATTAGATCTCAATTTATCTTAGACAATTTTTTTTTTAAATTTCAATAACTGTCAAACTTGATGAGGCTATATTAAATCCCATAATTTACTTTTGCTATCTTATAATTTACTGTTTTCTTGAATAATTTTATTTACAATTTTAGACTTGTCTCAAATTTATAATATTTAAATCAATATCTAACAAGAAATGTTTCCTTTACATGCTGTTTTAAGTACTCGATTACAACATAAGTATCTCATTCTTATACCTTCCACATTACAGAAATTCACAAATAGAAGATATCATTCAATTTCAGCAAACTAAAATGCTCCTGTATGCATTCCATTTATTTTACCTATTTATGCAAATAAGAATGCAGTTTTTTTTAAATGACCCTTGTCTAACACTTAAATGGACTTTAGAGTCTTTAACACATATTGTTCATTACACAATCCCGATACAGTTTTTCTTGTGGACTAGCGTTTATTAATTACTCATAACTTCTTTTACATTTACATGGGAATTGCAGGGCATGCGCAGTTCAGGGAGCGCAATTGGGATTGCGCAGACACAGTTTATACATACATAATTACCAGACACAATAACACACTCTACTCTTTAATTTACACAGATAGCGCTTCGTATGCCGTGAACTACAGACCTATTAAATTTCAATTATTTCTCCAATTGAATTTTCGAGATTTTTTCTAAAACCTTTGGAAGCTCTTTTTTTTTCTTTCAAAAAATACCACATAGAATACGAATTTGTGTGCTCTAAGCTTTCTCACTTTTTAATATTTGGATCAAAGATATTGGCCTCTTGTAAAAAAATATTTCAATATAATTAAAATTATTTCTTTCAGCTTTTCAGTCAAAAAATATATATATAATTTTGTAGGTACATGTTTATACACATGAAAAATGACTTCGGTTCAAAATTCGTGTTAGGTGTATAAGCGTGGCTCTAATAGCGTCTCTAGGAACAGACAAATCAAGTTTACTCTAAATATGAGCTGAAAAGCTAGTGAGTTATTTATCGCTGATATTTGACGTAGTTTCTCTTCTTCTAATGGGCTACATATTGTTATCTAAGCCTTTCCAGACATGACAAGCCCCCTAACGTGAGAACCATTTCATAGTGACACCTTCTAGTGGTAGTCCTTACTACCAAATTTGGGTGTTTGAATTAATTTTTTATTCAAGGTCTCGTCAAATGTAAAATGTTGCCTTGATTTAATTTTGCCGAGAATTGCCAGAGAAATTTGACACAGTGAATTGATGCTAGTCAAAAATGCCTTTAAGAAAATAAAGAAACCATTTTTAAATCTCACTGAGTTTGAATGAGGTCGTGTAATACAATTAAAAGAAGGTCGATTTTATTCATGCGATGTTGCAGTAGGATTTGGCTGGAATGTATCCACTGCGCATGACTGTTCACAGCAGTGGTCAAGAAAAGATAATGCCTCAAGAAGATAGGCGTCATACTGCCTCCACAGCAGAAATTCGAGCAGCAGTTGGCAGCGCAGTGACACGACGAACTGTTACAAATCTAATGCTTCAAGGACAGCTCAGAGCCAGACTTCCTGTAGCATGCATTCCACTATCTCCAAATCGCTGCTGTTTGTGACGTCTGTAGTATCAAGTAAAAGTAGGGGTCCCCTACCCCCGGGAAGGGCAAGCTCTAGCAGTTTTGCCAACTCGGATGTTGGCGCCAGTTAGCGAGAATTCCTTGTATAGATTTATCTCCGAGCCAACTGTTGTAACCTTTGTATTCAGTTTGTAGCGATCCCATATGGTTGGGATCCGTTTCTCTCATTAAAATTTTGTTAGATTTAATGTCCATTTATTATTCTATTGGTAATATTGGTCCGCTCGCGGAATTATCGAACCTTAGAAAAATTAGTACTTGTAAAATCTTTAGAATAGTTATAGAGCAGTATGTCTAAGGAAATATTAGTTGTGTTTAGCCACAAACGTGGATCTATTAAAGCTCAGCTGACACGTATAAAAGACTTCATTAACAATCCGGTCGAAAAGGATAAAATAAAGTTGGTATCGAAAATGGATACCTTGAAAAGCCTAATAATCAAATTAAGTGATATTCGGAATGAATATTATGAAGTAGTGGCAAATGATAGTGACCTGGAACCACTTGAATTAGAAATCCTGGATTTGGAAGATGTGATTGTGAAAATATGCAGGTAAGAATTAAAAATATTATTTCAAAAATTGATTTGAAGATTAATGATGTTACATCTTGTAGAAATACTTTAATAATATTAAATTTCCAGATATTCAATTGCTAAGATTTAATGGTTCTTACGATGATTGGTTTAATTTTAAAGAACAATTCATTTCTTTAATTGATTCGAACAATAGTTTAACAGATTCCCAAAAATTATATTACTTAAAATCTACACTTACTAGAATAGCTAAGGATGTTATTACAACTGATGATTCATATGCTTCATTATTTGAATTTTTGAAAAAAAGGTTTGAGGACAAAAAATTGATCATAAATTGTCATTTCAGTGAAATATTATCATTGGAAAAATTTACTCACGAATCAGCTAAAAATTTAAGAACTTTAATAGATTGTTATCTAAAATATTTAAGATGTTTAAAAATGGTAGTATTAGAACTAAACGAATTCTCCGAAGTACTATTGATAAATTTAATTTTAAGAAAATTAGATAAGGAAACAAGGAAAAATTATGAGCTCAACTTAGCCTCCACCGAACTGCCTAAATGGGACGATTTTATGGATTTTTTGTTAAAACGCTGTTTAATACTAGAAGCATCAAAACAAATAATGCAATAGCTGTTCCATCGGACCGAAATTAGAAAACGAAATCTTTTCTAGCTAAATTGGATCCAGTAAACTGTGTAATTTGTAAACAACAGCCTCACTCAGTATTTAGATGTAAAAAATTTAATGATTTAAGTGTTTATGAAAGGTTTAATTCGGTGAAAAAGAACAATCTTTGTATAAATTGTTTTAGTTTTTCTCATAGAGTAGCTCTATGCAAAAGTTCGCGGATTTGTCACAATTGCTCTAAGCGGCACAATTCCTTTTGTGTAGAAATTTTGAGAGAAGCGTCGATAGCCAAAGGAGTCAAATTAGCGAAACTTTGCCTACTCTGGAACCAAAAAACACCACTACACTAAATGTAAACACCGAATGTTTCAAGCCGAAATAAACTATCCGTATGCTGAATCATTTGACAACGAAGGGGAAGAATTCGTGGACATGCTAAGGGTCATTCAACTGTGATGCTGTCCAACGCAATAGTTTATTGCCGAAACAACCGCGGGGAACTCTTTGCTCTCCGGACGCTTCTTGATTGTGGGAGTATGTGTAATTTGATAACAAAGAATGCAACCTTGGCTTTGGGATTGCAATGTGAACGAGTAAATAACTCTATTTGCGGTATTAACGGGACTTCGCAAATTATAAAAAGCAAAGTGTCTGCCGTGGTTTCAAATAAAAGTAGACATTTTCAGAAATTAATGGAATTTCTTGTTGTTCCGAAAATTACTGGTTTGACTCCAATAAATAAATTAGATATTAGTGGGATAAAAATTCCTGAATATATAAAGTTATCGGACGAGAATTTCTATTCACCTAGAAGAATCGATTTACTTTTATCAAATCAGATTTTCTTTGAAATTCTAAATCATGGGAAAATAAAACTAGCAGAAGGGAAGTTGATATTACAAGATACAGTATTCGGTTACGTAGCTAGTGGCGTCATGTCACATAATTACCCTAACAAGAGCTATTGTGGACTAGTTACTGATGTAAAAGAGCTCAATAATAGTATCAAACGCTTTTGGGAAATTGAAAATTGTCCTGATTTTGAAATTCCGACAATGAGTAGAGAAGAAAAATTATATGAAGAATACTTTACGAGTACTTATATTAGGGATGAAACTGGTCGTTTTATTGTGAAAATGCCTTTGTCAAAGGATCCGAGTTGCTTGGGAGATTCGAAATTAACGGCATTACGTAAACTTAACTCCTTGTGGAGAAAATTAGTTGAAGATCCAAAATATTGGAATTATATAGAAATTGTATACATGAATATTTAGAAATGGGACATATGGAAGAAGAAGTAGTAGAAGATAATGATCCTGATGTTGTGTATTATCTCCCTCATCATGGTGTGTATCACCACGAAAGCAAAACAACTCCTTTACGTGTAGTTTTTAATGCATCCTCCGTTACTACTTCAGGGAATCGCTAAATTCTTTACAATTGAATGGTGGTGTTATAGAAAGAGACCTCTTTTCAATTTTATTAAACTTTAGAGCTCACAAACTTGCGGCAACAGCAGATATTAAGAATGTTTATAATGATTTTGATTGAAGAATCACAGCGTTATTTATTACGCATTCTATGGAAGGATAAAATCGACAGTCCTGTGAAGATTTTCAGATTAACTACGGTTACTTATGGCCCCAAGAGTGCACCATACCTTGCGACAAGATCTTTGAAACAGCTTGCCGTAGATGACGGTGACAAATATCCATTAGCTGCCGATGTTATTAATGTCTGATGTCTATATGGATGATCTTCTTACTGGAGCAGATGATCTAGAATCTGGAAGAAAACTCCAAGAACATCTAGTGTCACTACTAGGGGTGCTGGAATGGAGCTTCACAAGTGGTCAGCTAGCAATCCATTGCTATTACCAGACTCAATGTGTGAAGACCTTTCTTATTCTTCTTCAACCGAGACCAAGTTCCTAGGACTCTTGTGGAAGCCACATCCAGACTCATTTGCTTTCAAGATTTCTCCCATGATTTCAAACTGTGACAGTCTCATAGTCACAAAGAAATCAGTAATTTCTACTATCGCAAGGATATTCGATCCTCTTGGACTGATTGGACCTGTAATAATAAGGGATAAAATCTTCCTCCAGTCTTTGTGGCAGTTGAAACTTGATTGGAATGATCCGTTGCCTTCGAACTTAGTTTCCTATTGGAAATCCTTCATAGATGCTTTGGAGTCTATAAACTATCTCAACATTCCACGGTATTGTCTACAAGATAAGTTAATCAGAACTGAGTTACATGGCTTCTCTGACTCGTCTGAAAAGGCTTACGGTGCTGCACTTTACCTACAATGCATTAATTCAGTGGACAAATATCTGTTAGGCTCCTTTGCTCCAAATCAAAGGTAGCCCCACTGAAAAGTATTACTGTACCACGATTGGAACTTTGTGGTGCTGTACTTTTATCAAAGCTTCTTAGAAGAACCCTCATGCCTATAAAATCAATATAGTCAAATTTATCTTTGGACTGATTCCAGCATTGTACTGGCTTGGATCAAAAAGCCACTTACTCAACTAAAAACCTTCGTAAGAAACCGGATCAACATAATTCAGAAGCTCACAGAAATGGTTTTTGGAAACATGTGAATTCCGAAAATAACCCTGCTGACATCCTTTAAGAGGTATTAGTCCAGATAAAATTCAACATTGTGGACTTTGGTGGTTTGGTCCACCTTTCTTGCATCAGTATAAAGAACTGGAACCTTACGACACTACTGCCGTCGAAGGAGATGACTTTTCCTACAAGAATTGAAGGAAACTTCGGACATTCCTCTATGTGCCTTATTAAAGACCTTTGAACCGCTGGATATAATTAGTAATTGCTCATCATTTACTAAGTTGCAGAGAGTAATTGCCTGGTGTGAACAATTTATTGAAAATACAAGACATCCAAGGAGCCAAACTATGGGACCTTTAAAGAGCAAAGAACTATCAGAATCCTTGAAGTGTATCATAAAAAATATTCAAAGAACTTCATTTTCTAATGAAATTCAATATTTAGAAAAGGGAATTCCTCTTCCAAACTCATGTAAATTGTAAATTTGCATCCTTTTTTAGATGATAGTGGATTACTTCGAGTCGGAGGACGGTTAAGAAACTCCCCCATCCCAAGGAATCAGAACATCCATGATAATTTCAACCAACCATAATTTTACTTATATTGTTATTAATCATTTTCATATTCTCTATTTTCATACAGGTGCTGAAGCTTCGTTAGCAAATATTAGGAATAGTTTTTGGATACCATCCGCAAGGAATGTAGTTAGAAAAATTCTTAGAACTGCATCACCTGTAGAAAATTAGTGCTAAAGGTTCGCAGCAATTAAGGCTGATTTGCCAGCTGCGAGAGTTACCGCTTGCAGAGTTTTTAGTCAGGTAGGTATAGATTATTGTGGACCCTTCCAGTTGAAAACTTTTTCTGGAAAATGCAAGCATATTAGGAAAATTTATATTTGTGTTTTTATTTGTTTTACAGTTAAGGCTATCCATTTAGAAATAGTTAGCGACTTAACAACGGACGCCTTTCTTGCAGCTTTAAAACTGTATGTGGCCAGAAGAGGGCGACCCATTGAGATCCATAGTGATAATGGTCAGAACTTTGTAGGTGCAAATAATGAATTAAGAAAAATACTTAAAGCATTATTTAATGAAAAATGGAAAAAATAATGGATTTTTTGTCTAGAGAACAAATCAAATATAACTTCAACCCTCCTTCCGCACCACATTTTGGTGGTCTGTGGGAGGGGGGGTGTTAAATCTTTAAAATACCATTTAAAGAGAGAAATTGGAAATTCAATTTTAAGTCATGAAGAATTTCTAACCCTTATAGTTCAAATTGAAGTTGTTCTTAATTCTCGACCAACTTGTCCTCTGTCTAATGATCCGAATGATACCGAAATCTTAACTCCTGCACATTTTCTGATTGGATCTTCATTGGTTGCAATACCTGATCCTGATTACACTGAGATCTCCATGAATAGATTAAGCCGATGGCAGTTGGTACAAAGGATGAACCAACATTTTTGGGGTAAATAGTCTTCAGAATATTTAAATAGACTGCAACAGAGATCCAAATGGTTCAAGGGCAATGTAGGTTTCAAAGAAGGGGATTTAGTATTAGTTAAACCCTCAGAGAATTCAGATACTTAAAAATGGCATTTGACACGCTTTTAAAATTGCACCCTGGTAAGGATAATTTAGTCAGAGTAGTGACTTTAAAGGATAACCAAGGAGTTTATAAAAGAACAGTCACTAAAATTGCCAATTTACCATATGTCAATTGATTTTGTCATCAGAATTGTATTTATAAATATTATTGCATCTTTATTGAATTGTGTGATTTAATTGTTATTGTCATGTATTCTTATTATATTATTGTAACTTTCATTGTAATAGTTGTATAATGTAAACTTTGTTGAATGTCTTCGTCATTGCAAGATGGGGCAGGATGTTGGTGCCAGTTAGCGAGAATTCCTTGTATAGATTTTGCTCCGAGCCAACTGTTGTAACTTTTGTATTCAGTTCGAAAAGTGTAGCGATTCCATATGGTTGGGATCCGTTTCGCTCATTAAAATTTTGTTAAATTTACAGTCCATTTATTATTATATCGGCAACACCGGACAAAAATGGAAAATGCCACCCCTCTTCCCAAAGTAAAAATTATTAAAAAAGATGTGGCTGTGTGTGTATTCATTTAGATATACACTTATAAAGTCAAAAAGAATAATTCTTGTGATCAAAAAGGCTGCCTAACAATATATATATATATATATTGATTTCGCTTTATTTTTGTGTTTTAGTTTTTAATATATGTATACACACACATACATATATATATATATATGCGTGTGTGTGTGTGTGTGTGTGTGTGTGTATACATATATTAAAAACTAAAACACAAAAATAAAGCGAAATCAAAACTAAAGATTAAAAGTTTTTAATGTGTAGCATCTTTCCTATCGGTTACTGGATATTTGTAGGAGTGATTTCGTGAAAAGAGACGGAAATGTGTAACAGGGACTCGGGGAAGCGCGCGCTATTTGATTTGACCAATCAGCACGCTTGGTGGTGTCTCTTTGCTACCCTGGCATAGGGGTCCACCTCTAGCAGCCATCAAGCCACCAGCCTTTTTTATCTTGTTAAATTTAGCATTTCAAAATATTCGAATTCAAAAACTATTTTTCGTTTTATTGACTAAATCCACTTCGCACATACCACAGCAAGCCTTAGACTTCATCCAGGATAAACTTGAATTTTTACGCTCAATTGTCAAAGTCTCAGGGCTCACGAAATAGATTTCGATGACGTTATTTCACAAAATTGTATGTTACCCATGTTGGCAAAGACGTGGTTAGATAATGACAAACGTGTTTCGATACCTAACTTCGATTGTTGCGTACAATTTAAACGACCAGGCCACAGAGCAGCTGGTGTTGCGATCTATCGCAAACAGAACAACTCGCATGTTGTGACTCCTCAGATGGATATTACTTATTGTCAAACATGTGGATTGGGTATTGTTAGTTAAGATATTGGGGACATATGTGCGGCAAAATAATAATTAGAAAATGGACAAACAGTGATTTCGGTGGTCGTATACATTTCTCTGAATCAAACGATTCAAAAAATTAAAGATTTCCTGCATTTTGTACTTTTAACATATACCGAAGGTGGGGTTCTGCTCTTTTTTAAAAAAACTATCACTCCCTTCCCATGATTTCGAAGGGTGATTTTAACGTTAACTTCAGTTTGCCAGAAACTGAGCCATTCATAGCTTTTTTGAATGATGAACTTAAGCTCGAAATGTACACAAATCGAAATGCTTCGACAACTAACATTGTTAGCTAATTCATGTTCGATAGCCAATACAGCAAAACCATAAGAGTTGCGGGTCCTTTTTATTAATTTTAATTATGAAAAACTCTTCTTGTGGCACTTATTGGCAAAGAAAGCGAAGTTCTCTTAGTGCAATACCAAGATTTGGTGAATATAAGTTGAAATAAATTTTAAAACTTCAATTGGGCTTTCTTTTTTGCCTAACAATGCTGAAATTGGCCCTATCTCAACTGCGCTTTTATATCCACTGACTCTCCATTGGTCAATATTATTTTTAAATGTTTAATTTTTACTTAATTAATTTTAGGGACATTTTTTTAAATAATACATATGTGTTGTATAAAAATTTAAAAGGATTACTCTGGGCATTGATTAAATTAAATATGCATCCCGAGACACATTAGTTACTTGATCAATTGTAAAAAGAAAAAAATAAAACATTATCTAGCTTCTTTTGCATCACAGAGCATTTCATAGAAAGCCACATCCGATCGTACATCTTTAAGAGAATAATATTTTTTTTAAATTCCATAGCAAATTTTAGACTGTACAATTTTGTCTGCAATAGATTGCATAATGCACTTATTTAATTTAATATTTTATTCCAAATAATAATGGAGCATAGGAACTTGAATTGTTTAAGAGAATTTAATAATCCAGATACCTCATCTCTTATAGAGTTGAAAATTTTAGCATTAAAATTAATACTAATTAAAGCATCATAAATACCTCTTAATTGATACCTTAAGAGTTTTATAGCCTTGTAATGCCTGTTGGTTCCAGCTTCCCTCTGAAACCCCTTGCCAACCCTCAGACCCGGCTTGGTGTGTGGGAGAAAATGAATAATCAGCAGACATGATTCCCACTAATTATTTTATTGTCACCAAAATATCAAGCAGACACAATAACAATCTAATTAAGATAACAGATCAGATAGTAAAGCGCGGAGGTGAGACTCAATAGCCTGGGGATAATAATACGGACCCTCAACGGATTACACGATAGCTTAAACACGCTCAATATAAACTATGTCGCACACTAATAAGCTAACTTCTATTTAAATAAGGATCACGATACCTGTACTTTTATGAAGTTGAGTCCTCCAGTCAAGGCCTTGACGGCGATCCTTATCTGGATTTAGTCACCGTCGATGGATCCACTCTCAGTAATCTTCCATTGATCAACTACAAATGAACTTAATCATTTCACGATCCTTCACTCTCCAACTAATCAACTAACTCCTCAAACTCGCGAATACAGAATTTATATAATATACTTAATTTGCATAACCACGCCTTCCTTACTCGGTGAAAGTTAGTTGATACTATTGTTTCCCCAGAAGAATCTCCAAGGGGTTAGTAGAGCCGCGTATAGATCCGTCATAGCCTCTATTCGGCCTTCTCACTGGATTTAAAGTTTTGCTCTTGATTTATTTTGATAATATGACCCAAGGTTTCTAGAGGCCCAAAGCCTCATTGACACCATTTATCGCTTAAAATCCAACTTTTAAGCGATTTTCTAATTGGCTAACTGGCGTCATTCAAAATCAAAACTTTAATACGCTCATTAAATATGAAAAATAGGAGAGGGGGCGGCTAATTGCAACGGGATACCGGCAATAAAATTAACGTCGATAGAACTCAAATGAGAGAAAGAAAAAACTTTAATCCAAAACAAACAAAGATTTATTTTGCTCAACATAGGTAAGTAGTAATAACAATACAACAATAAATTTTAGAATTAAAGTAACATTAGACAAAGAGGCTCTTAATATGATAAGGAACACTTTCGTACGACTGGGATGGTACGTACACTCGGTATGAGTGAAGTCGTAGAAGTGATAAGTTGTAGGGGGCATGGCAAGCGACAATAGCGGAAGTGTACAAGGTACCAACCGGCCCCCGTTGAAATACTTATTTCAACATTTACATGTATGCAAGAAAATTTTAGCATAAGAAATATGGTAACAAAAAATTAATATGCAGGCAAGTTCACTCAAATTTACAAACATCAACTATTACTAGAAATAAATGAGTAACTACGTTTAAATAAAAAAATAGAAAACATAGCACAAAATAATAATAAAGAATGAAGAAAAACATATTTATCAGTTACACAAATCAAATATAAATGCAAAAAATAATGGTAGCAATATATAAATGATAAAAATTAATAATTAAAAATACACTTTTCCATTCAATAGTCAAAATGCAGATATCCCTGACATCTCTTTTAATTATTCCCCCCCCCGCGAGTATAAGATTAGCAACCTTTATTTTGTTGCCATTACCATGAAAAAGTTCTAAAATTCTACCAGTAAGCCATTTAATACCAGGAAGTGATTTATTCTTAATCAAGACGAGAGTATACCTACCTCAACATTATTTTTACTGAATCTCCCTTTGCTCCTTTCTTGTAAATTATTTAAGTAATTTCTTTTCCAAACTTTTCAAATCTGCAGGGATAGCCAATTAACTCTTTGCCATCTGGTTAGTCTATTTTCTTTAACATTAATTATAATTGGGGCTCTACAACAGATAAAAGAGACCTTAACAGGTCGACCAATTAAAAAGTGACCAGGTGAAAAAGTTTCAAAGTTTCCTGGACAACAATCTGCAACCACATTTTGTGTACCTTAGCGATGTTCCCATTCAACATTAAACTCGGCTAGCTTGAGTGCCCACCTAATCATTCGGTTTGATAAATTTTTACCATTAGTGAGTTTTGTTAATACCGCATGATCCGCTATCACTTTTACTGGCAGCGGACCAAAGTAGGTGCGAAACTTATTTAAAGCCCAAATCACTGCTAAACATTCGCGCTCGGTAACTGTTTAATTGCGTTCGGCCGCATTAAGTGTGCGGGACGCATACGCGATGGGTCTCTGATTTTGAGTAAGCACAGCTCCAATCCCAATGGAACTAGCGTCAGTAATAGCCCAAATTGCTCATTAAAATCCGTTAATTTTAGTACCGATGCTTCCATAATTGCACGTTTGATCGATTCAAAAGCAACCTGCGACTCTTTCCGACCAAATAAATTTCCTACTCTTTTTCTTTAGTTCGTATAGTGGTTCGCAGAGATCTGCGTAACCCTTAATAAGTTTTTGATACCACTGGGTCATTCCCAGGAATTTTGATGCATCCTTAGTATTCTTTGGGGGTTTCATTTCGAGTATTGCCTTAACTTTAGACTCCTCTCGAGTATTGCCTTAACAATCCCGTCTTTGCTAATTACTAGACCCAAGTATTTTAATTTCTCACAACCAAAATTACACTTATCTTTGTTCAATGTCAACCCTGCTTCCTGCAATAACCTAAATACTTCCTTTAAATGTTCAACATGCTGTGCAAATGATGGAGACGCGATAATCACGTCATCCATATACACTCGCACGTACTTCCCTAATACCGGGTTGAGTATGATATCTATTGCTTTCTGAAAATTTGGGGCTGCCCCCGAGAGGCCAAATGGCATGCGCTTAAACGCATAAGTGCCGTTTTTCGCCACAAAAGCAGTTTTAATTACGTCACTGGGATTTACTGCCAATTGAAAATATTCGGTGCTTAGATCCAACGAACTCATTATCGTCGTGGGAGGAATATTAGTGATTAAATCCTCAATGAGTGGCAAGGGATATCTAGGGTACTTAGTAACCGCATTAAGTTTGCGATAATCCATACACTGAAGCTATTGTATTATTTTCTTTTTCGTACAAGGACAACACTGTTTTTCGTCATCTACTCAAATATGGAATGTATTTAGAGATTATTACGAAGAAGCAAGAGCAAAAGTTGAAAACTGAACATAGATTTCTTAAGTTGAAATCGTTGAGTGAAGCTAGATGGTCTGCAAGGGCAGATGTTCTCTGAGCTCAAGTTACAAGTCGTAACGAAATCAAGAAAGTCATTGAATATTTAGTTGAAGACAATACTCAACCACCTGACACGCGAGTTACAGCTGAAGGATTTAGCAAAACATTAGAAAGTTTTCAGACTACTTTATTGACGGTGATAAGGGACGAAATCTTACAAAGGGTGACAAAACCAGTGAGATACTGCAAAAGGAAAAACTTGATCTCCTTTGTGCTACTAATGAGTTACAGACGTTATCTTTGTTTTATCTAAAAAAAAAGATCACTTTGATGATTACGAAGAAAGAGCTTTGCGACTAACTAACGTGCCTGAGCTAAACAATGACAAAATCAGAAAAAGGAAATTTTTTTTTTCAGATGTGGAAAGAGACCTAGATTTTAAGAGAATGTCTCCAAGAGAGAGATTTCCGAGCTGGAGTTTTCTTACTAATTATTAACAATCTTGTAGCGCAATTAAACAAAAGAAGGAATTGCTATAAAGTTCTCTACGCAAGTTTCGAGATATTCAAAAATCTTCATAAAAAGGAGCAAGGTGAAATACTTGGCTCAAAGCTAACCCAAGGACATCGATGAAGAATAATTTAAGAAGAGAAAAATAACAACAAGAGGAATCTTTTCCTAAATCAGAAAAAAACAAGTTGGAAAGTACCTTCCCAAATTTAGTCGCAATGAGGATTTACTTGACTCTTCCTGGGACAAGCTGCACACCAGAGAGAAGTTTTTCTTCCCTTAAGAGAATTAAGACGGACATGAGAACAACTATGGAAAATGAAAAGCTTAATAGTTTAATGTTACTATGCACTCAAAATGATATAAAAATGAAAATTGATTATAATGGTAAAACTAATGTTTTTTCAATGATGAAAGCTCGAAGAAAACCCTTGTTGCACTAGTACAATGACTGTGACTCAACTGTCCGGATGTCTTCCAGTAAAATATAGTAAAATAATTAACAATTTCAATGATAAACAAGTTAAAAAGTTGCTAATTAATAAGTTCATACAATAATGTATACTCTATACTGTAATTTCATACGATTTTACTAATTTACAGTACCTATTTATAAAAGGGGGGGGGGCTGGGATGCCGAAAGGTAAGAAATGAACCCAAGTGACCAAAACATGTCACTCTATTTCCTTACGGCTGCTGGTTGCCAGTTCAGGACATGGTGGGTCCATAGGTGGTGGATAATAGAAGAACTCTCCATTATATATATATGAGAAGACAAAGAGAAAAGAGTAAAATAGTTAAGGAAAAATCACTCCCGAACCAAAACTGGCAAGGTAAGAACTGTAGGAAGGGGGGGGGTGCTTTGGAAATAGTGGAAGGGGCGCAACAATTTGAAGTGCCAAGGGCGCCGGGGATTTTAAAAACATACCTGAAAATAAGCTAGTTTCCTGTTTCAGTATTTCGTTATCATCTCGTATCTGTAATACACTAGAGGGATTTTGTCTCCCCCCCCCCCTCCTCTGCTCATTTGCAGAGGGGCTTTTTTTAAAAAAAATTATTATAATACTGTACTTTCTTGTTCAAGCATATTTTTTGTATCATTTCCTGCAGGGACGTCTTAAGGCATGGGCCCAGGCCCAGGGCCTCGGCTACAATGGGGGCCTCGTCTCGTTCTCGGCTCAGTCTTAACAAGATCATAATTCGAATAATTTCAACGGTCAAATGTTATTTTCCGAAAAACTGGGAATTTTGGACGATATATCTGGTGATGACTTTCACCCATGTATAGGCCTAGGCCTACCTCCATATACCATCATTACTCATTCAATCAAAAGGCAGCAGTCGTTTCATCTAGTTTGTGTGATTTTAAATCATGCACATTGAATTTTTTTCGTGTAATTGTCTGTACGAATATTTGACAACGTATGCTATGTACTGTGTACTTTTAAGGATCATAGATGGGGGCTTCATTTGTGTATGGGCTCAGGGCCTACTTTTGCGTAAGGGCCCAGGGCCTCAAGATGTCTTAAGACGTCCCTGATTTCCTGTCTATCTCGGTGGACAATTTTGTAGCTCTAAGCCCTCTGATATCTGAGTTTCATCCTCCCGAATAAATAAATAAATAGCTAGGAACTCCCCAACGATAGTTTGCAGCAAAACATTAATATTTCTCTTCCCTTTTAACGTCAGTAAGTACTCGAGCACTTAAGAATTGGATTAAATAGACTATAAAACTAAAATTATGGATAAAAAAACTTATTAAAAAACAGTGATGAGTTTAAGCGCAGACAATGGCAAGAAAGAGAAGACAATAAACAAAAATTGTTGCTTTGTACTCGTATATTTAAAATATTTATATATTTTTACTTTTTTACTAGATAAAATCCTATCAAGATAGGGCCTTCGTTTTCTTTTTAGCACCAGGGCCTTTGGATACTTAGCTACACAACTGTAAGTAGTATCCAAGCGGCAAACATGCCCTGAAAGTCTAATTCTATATAATTTGAGGAATTTTATTACATCAATGTCCTTATAATTTTTGAAAATTTCAGTATTTGTTCTTCTTTTATAAAAGCCATCCTTTTTAATTCCACCTAAAACGATTCTCGGGATCTTTCTCTCACAAATGGCAATATCGGCCTCTTCTTTCATTGGAAGCGGACAAAAGAATAGGTGACGTATTATAGTTTTGTATAGTAGTAATTCTGTATCTGTCTTTATGTATGATGATCTAAAGAGGGTTCGAAGATTATTTAAACATCTTTTTGTTGACAGTATTCGCTTTTAAACTTCAAAATCAATATTATTATCAGAGTCAATTATAGAGCCTAAAAACCCAAAAGTTTTGTACCGTTTGTATCAATTTCAATAATGGTTGAACTGTACTACTTTTAGTAGAAACCGTATATTTTGTTATTTCTATATTTATAGAAGACTGAATCATATATTGATTTAATATTAAAAAGTCATCAAGAACACATAGATTCTTTTCATTCTACAGATTATAGTACCATGATATTTTTGAGAAGTAGGGATGTTATACTGCTCCTACACAAGGCTAAAATACACAATGGTTTATTCGAAAAATTTTATTGCAGAAGCTATTGTCTAGAATTCTGTGCAGTATTACTTTTTCTAATAATTTTGTTATATTTGAAGAGAAAGGGATAGAGGAATACAACGTAATTTCTACTCCAATACTTTTCAGTAAAAAGTAATGGAAATCCCCCGTTGTGACATCTATGCGTCCCCCTTTTGGGACACCTGTGACTTGCCTCCGACGGATGGATCAGTTTTAGGAGAATTGATCACCACATGTGTAAAAAAATACCTGCTGTCGCTAATATACTGGGACGGACGTATCTTAGTTAGTCCCGGCAACCTTTGACACGAGGAGAAGCCGATTCCGCCCCGACCGGATGGAGGGGCGGAAAAGGATGCCGACAACGGTCAACCGCAGAGACCAAAAGGGAGCCGGGAATGAAACCAAGAGTGAAGATCGAAACCTTCGCAGTGAACGGACATCAAGATCCCTCCCTCACAAAGCTATTTTGGAACTCTAAAATCATGTAATAGTACTAAATTGTATATTCATGTAAATAATCGCTGTGACTTAATTAAACTAAATTATTATATTTCAAATCACGCTACCTTTACTGTTTCAAACGCCACACCGTGAACTAATCACTTCGATGCTGATGTTTGAATTTTGTAAAGTAAATAAATAATAATCTATCTGTTGATTAAGTAACAACTGAAACTATGCTAGTAATTGTAAATATTTTATAACTTATTGCTCGACAATCATGTTCAGAAAAATACAGTTTTTATTGAATCTTTACTTAGTAAAGTAGATAACATAACAGAATAACCCCATTTCAGCACTTTATAAGAAACACATATTAATAACCTGACATCCCCCTCACTTAAAGAGAGGTATCCCATCTTCAGAGAGAACATATTAAAAAACGTAATTTAATTAAAATTTCAGATGATTTGAAGTTTTATATATAAATAAATAAAACATAATCACACTGGTATTTATTTGAATTTGGAGTTAATAGTTTTTGGAGATTTTGCAGTAGTTAATTAAAGTTTAACTATGGCAAGAATGTATGAAATGAGCAATAGAGTTTTGTGCTTATTAAAATTTATTGAAAATAATCTGTTTGAATGTCTGTGCACTGCGATAATTTCTTTCTGAGTGAAAGTTCAAGTCACTGATAATCTTAAATCCTTCATTATCACCAATCAGTCATGAATTTTTATAAGTGGGAGGTGTATTATGAGACCTCTGTATGGCTTTTTATGTCATACTTTTCATCTGACTCTTCGTCTTTCTTACTGCTTTTCAAGCTAATTTTGTCAAAGCTAACATCATCCATTACAGTTGCAAAAGAAACATTTTATACTGCCATATTGATGTCTTCAATATACAGGTTTTCATTGACTTCTAAATATTTTACAGCCATTTTTATTAATTGATAAGTTTTTGGAAAGTTTTAACAAATAATTTTCACCAGTAGAGTTTTCACCGAGGGTACTCAAAACTAGAACTTCACACAAAAGCCTTTTTCCTTAAAATAATACTGAACACAACTTTGTGATACGGATAAAACAACCTTTGTTTGTCGCGGTACTTCCTCCTCGTGTTGATTGGGGAGAAAATCTCTCTGATCGGTGAAGTTCCCGGTGGGATCCGAGCACAGTGGGGATTGAGAAGCCATCAATCGAACACGAAATACAGTACAACGTCGTTTATCCGAATCAATTGGGACCGGACACCGTTCGAATACGCGATTGTTCGGATAACCGAAAACCGAATGCGATCCATGCAGTATATGAAACCAGACACCATACAAATATTGAAAATCATCCGATGCAGGAAACATGCTTGAAGAAAAAGCAAAATAGGTGCAATTTTACCTTCATTGGGGAAAATAATCACTTATTTTTTGCTGTACCATTGTACACCTTCGTTTGTTCAATGCAAGGTCTCTGGTTCTTTTCAGCAGCAGTAGTTGAGTAGGACAGCACTCTGATGATTGTTCGTACCATTCCATAGCTGTTTCTAACGCCGTAAACGCTTGCTACTTTCGTAGTTGTTGTCCAAGTCTTCATCCGTTTCATCGTCGACAGGGTCGGATTCTTCTTGCACGGAAGTCACAATCTCGTCATCATTTAGCATTTGAAATCCACAGTCTTCTGCATCGCATGCCATACAGGTTTCTACATCAACAAAACTCAACAAAAGAGCGCGTATACACCCTCTCACTTGGAAACAAACTGACCTAATATTCCGCGCAGATGTTTACCAAATCACTCAAATGAAATTCCCCAAGTATCCCTTACCTTGTGGTTTCCCGTCACTTTTGGCCTCACAGGAAACAAATGTTGATCATTGCACTGTTCGAAAACGTATCCGGACTTCGGTTCGGATATTTGACGCTCCCCGGTTAGTAAACATTTAGATAAACGACATTCTACTGAAATAAGAAATGGCTATTCACACACAACAAATTAGTTTTATTAATTTAAGCGTTAGAAGCGAGTACAGATTTGCAGACAAGACAACTAAATAATAATAAATAATCGTTACTTATCTGAAATGAGAATCAACCTTTGAAACTGAACAAAAAGAAATCCTCTAATGTCTTCTAATAGCGATTACAATTCAGGACTATAATTTAGGAAAAAGTGATAATAATTTAGGATCTCACCAGCGTGGCTATATTGTTAATATAACATCTATTCTGCATCTCACTGACTATTTTTGGCTTCTTAGTAGTGACATTCATTTTTGGAGGGGTGTTGTTCGGGCTCAAAGTGCCAATTTGGCTGGAAAAAACCAGAGTTAGAGAGGGTACACCTCGAAAAGATCCCATTGTTATATATTATACACTGAATAGCATTCAATATGTAATGCTTGTCGGTTCCTGCTTCCCTCTAATCCCCCTTGTCTACTCTCGGACCCGGCTAGATGCATGGGAAGAACTGAATAATCAGTCGACATGATTCACTCTAATTATTTTAATGTCACAAAATATCAAGCAAGCACAATAATATTCCAATTAAGAACGATGATCAGTACGCAGAGCGTGAAGGTGAGACTCGTTAGCTTGGGGATAATATTACGGACCCTCAACTGATTCCACGATAACCTATATAAGCTCAATTTCAACTCCGCCGCGCTCTAATAAGTTACTCTTCAACTTCTGTTTAAATAAGGATCACAATACCTGTACTTTTATAAAGTCCTACTGTTGAGGCGTTGAACGGTAATTTGGATTCGATCACCTCCGAGCGATCCTCTCTTGGAATTCTTCAATTGATACTTTTATAAGCTCAGATTTGCACTTTATAAATTCACGATCCTCCATTCACCAACTAACTCTCAAAACTCGCAAATACAGAATTTATATAATATACTTAATTTGCATAATCACGTTTTCTTCCTTCGGTGAAAGTTAGTTGGCAACATATTTCCTCAGAAGAATCCACAAGGGGTTAGTCATAGACGCGTATAGATCCGTCACAAATACATACAGATATTTTACAAGCCGATTGCTGTTTCCGCAACATGGCGTGAAAACAGTTGTTCGTAATGAATCTTGAAGCTTCTAATTATAATGTTAATGTGGAAAAACATTCAATTTTTACTATACAAATCGTATACTTTTTATGGGAGGGGGGGGGCAGCACACACACATTCTATTCCTCTCACCTTACAGAGGTTCAATATTACGAGGTCCGTTGCCACTAAGCCTCGTGGAACTTCTGAGTTCGACGTTAATTAACAGTCAATCAATCAATCAAGAATCATATCTACCTCATAAAAAAAAGTCAGCTGTACGTTAAAAATATGACTTAAGAGGACATGGTACGATTTAATTTAATTTAATTTTAATTTAAAGATTTTCAAAATTTTTTCGTTGCTTAATATGTTTGTATACTATGTAAAACAGATTTTATGCTCAAAATTTCATAAAAAGCTAGCCATTTAATTTTTAAAGGAAAAAACTTAAAATTTGTGAAGTGATTTTAAAATGCTACTCCTCCTACAAAAGTAGCAAAAATTGGTATGGGTTTTGCGATAACAAGATTGGTATTCATACAATACTTCTTTTTATGAAGGCTTATTGAAAATTCTTTAAAAAATGTACAAATTCTGATTTTAATTATTTTTAAAAACATAATCATTGCTTTGATTCAAAAATGCATACTAACTTTTGTGACACGTACTATTAGCAATAAGTAAAAAAAAAATTCAAAGCATTAGGCACAATGGAAAAAAAGCCTTAGCATTTCAAATGAAGACTTAACTAGTTATATTTTATTTTTCCGAGATAAGTAAGTTTAAAGTTACGATTTGCCATAGGGATGTGAATAAAAACGAACGCAAAAGCTATCATAATTCTATGTTTTTAAAGTTTAGAGCTTTCACATTTTTTCAGGTTTTGAAAAGTATTTAAAAATAATTTAAGCTAAAAAATTTAATTTGATTTTTTTTACCGATTTTCGTCAATTGAATCGTACTGTGTCCCCTTAAAACGCGATTCTATAAAAAAAAACTCATACCAAAAATTGAACAAATCTCCCACTTTACCACCCATCGAACTCTATCACATTTTCCTACGCTTTCAAGCGAAACCCCTGAAGAAAAAACACCTTATCAAGAAAAAGATGCTATATCTATCCCTCTAAAGCAGATTATCTACGTCTTCCCCTATTGGAGTCAGAAAACCTGTTGCTCGCGTGTGACCTCCGAAGGCAAGGTAGCAGTTAGGCAGTCACTCATACACTCTCACAGACACAGTATGGCTTGCTCTGCGGTCGCTCTGTCCGTTGCGACCGTCTCGGCCGTGGTCGCCCTTACCTGCACCTCCATCGCTTTCGGTACAGACAACTGGTACGAAGTACGCGTAAATCCTGACGGAAATGAGAGATTGGCCAGTTTACAGGAGTTTGAATCGGATTTAAGGTACTATAGCAGAGATGAAGGGATATTCAGAATATGCTTCCCCGATAAAAGACCGAAAGGAGGTAAGTTTCCTTTTTTATCGTCTTTTTAATTTAATTTTGATGACAGACCGGCTGCTGTTAATCTCTGGAAATTTACCTAGTAGCGTAGGTTTCATAGTATATATTAGTTATTTTATGAAGAAATTTTCGCGCGATAAGTTGATAAATAACAAATAAAAACTTATCTTAGAATTACGTATGGTTTTAAAGATTTTTTTCTTTTTTAAAAAAAGTATAGTATTATTCAAACAGTTATGCTGAATCCTGTTTAGAAAATTTTACTTGACTTTTCTTGTTTGAATGGGGAAAAAAATGTAAGCAAGGAAACATGAATTTCATTTTCTTGAGATTAATAGTAGCCAAGTTTCATTCCACGGACGTCTTTCTTCTTATAATCACTTAAATGATCAATATAATTTACAAAGGAATAATAATATGTCGAAAATATACAAAAATTAATTACATCTTCAGTCAGCGTCGATTGTACATCACAATTCTTTTCTATGACTGAACAAAACGTATTTAGAATAATAAAAAAAGATGCCAACTTAAGCAACATAACTTTAACAACAGACGATTATATATCAGCCAACGAATTAAATATAATTAGGTAAATTAGAATTATATAAATTATTGAATTAAAGCAGACGATAACATGACATGGAAGAGAATTTTCAAATATATCTATCTATAAATACTGTATAATTTAAATAGTCAGTTAAAAAATTAGTTCAAAATAAAGAAAAGAAATTTAAATAAAACTTAATATTTTATGATACGAAACAATTCTTTTCTTGCTGGCTATAGTTAAATTGCTTGATTTTGGGTTTATAAGAAATCACTACATTTTCTTTTTCCTACTTTCTGCTGTTGTTTTTTTTTTGTTACATATTCGCATTTTTTTAAAAAGTTTTCGTAATAAAACGTGGTATATGTATTTTTTTTTTTAATTTGAAAAATTGTAATTTTGTGCAATTTTAAAATATTGATCTTAAATTTCATAGATTACATGGATTAATTATTATGAAGTTAAAATTTTCGGAAAATCTTTTCTTTGTTCAAAAATATAATTAATGCAAAACGGTTGTTCCATTGGCAAGGTAATTTGCTAAGTTGATGCTTTTTCTATTTCTTAATAAAAAAGCCACACCTGACAGCAAGCAATGGTTTATAAATAATAATCTTAAGTGGAATGCTTTTTTTTATTTTAAAATAAATAATACCACATCAACAGGGATTCAGCTGCATTAACGCGTTATATATTTATTCAAAATCAAAACGCTTACACCTAAGCGGGGTTTTTTTTCTTGCTGTCAGTTTTCTCTTTCTCACGCACATACATGCACCTTTTCTAAAGATTATTAAAATTCATCCACTGCAGAGCTCAAAGAGACAACGTTCTTACAACCAATAAAATTTAAATTAAAATGTTATTTAGTGCATATTTTAGTTATGATAATAAACGTAAAATTTTATATATCAATTGCCATTTTCGAGAAGAAGAAAAAAATTGAAATCAAACTAAGAATTGCAAGTGATGTTGTATAGAAAACAAAACATATGATTCGTATATCATTAAATAGTTAGAAATTATATTGTTACGAAGTCTATGTCAAAATTAGTATTGGTAAATAAATACATAAATCACACATAATGACATGAATAGAGGTTGGGGTATAATATAAATATACCGTAGATTTTTCATTCAAACTCATAGACTATAAGTTAAACATCATTATCCTTATTTCGGTTTGTATTGTGTTTTGATTTTGTAGAATAAATTTCTAAGAATTTTCATAAATCAACGGAGTTATCGAACCATGAAAAAGAAATATTCCATCTGTATTGCTTAAAATGTAGCGAAACTTTTTCCACATTCTATTGCTATGCAATTTAGATAACCCTTTTTATTTCTTTGTTCACTTTCTAACTGCAAAAAAAAAAAAAAAACTTACTTTTTTATCAAATGATATCATTAGAAAATAATGATTTATATTGCTGAAGTCTTTCAACATACCATAAATTGTTTCTTTAATAAAATAATATTTTATTCTTCAAAATTTTATTAAACAGTAAAAATAGGACTAAAAATGTACGGCACAAAATTGAATAAGTTTGAATACGCCTGTTTTATAAAAATTCATTTAGTAAGCCAAAAAAATGCTATTTGAACATCAAAACATCAATTTCTTAATCTTTTCTTTTCGAATATATAAACCTATTATATATGAAAAATAAATAATAAAAATTGAAAAACAAAATTTGTTTTCATATATTTTTACATAATTTTATTTATGGTGTTCTTAATATAAGCATAATGTTTTAACAAATTATTATGCAAAATTAAAATCAATAAGATTTCCAAATAAGTCTTTGTACATTTATAGTGTTTAATTATTTTTGTCTTAGAGCTTTATTCTAAAGCTTTTCACAATATACAGGATATTTTTTTCTTCTCTAAAACTTTTTAAAGCAAAAATTAATTTTTAATCAGAATATATCAATCTGTTTTCATTCGTAGTTTATGTTATTTTTTATACATACGTATGTACGTTATATATTACTTTTAGAGAGGAATATTATGGTAAAATACTTTTTTGTAAATTAACATTAGAATATATCAATTTTTAATTCAAATAGCTAACATTCAATTCTATCGATTGCTATATTGCCGTCCTATTCAAAGCAATTAAATTTCAATACCGAATTTTATTAATAGTTCAGTTATATTCAATGAAATTTATGGTAAAATATAAATTTTAGTATAGATATGTTTTTCATTATTTTTTATTCATAAAATACATGAATACTTTACAGTTTAAAACTCCTTTTATATGAGGAATTTTGGAATTTTATAAAAGTTACCGTTGGAATTTTCATGTGCACCTAAAAAGAAACTGAGAATTTAAATGTTTTATTATTGATAACATTGCGTTGTTATTTAAACAACTTAAGTGGAAAAATACTTAAATATACATTTAAATAAATAATTCCCATTTTTTGTCTTTTTCTCAATGTATTTTTCAGTTATAATATTCGATAGCGGTATAAAATGAACACAGAAAGGAATTTCAATTTTTGAAATCATGGAGTTTTCGTTATAATAATGGCATCAAATAGAACAAGTTTTTTTTTTTTTTATCATAATCTCTTTTTTTAAGTTACAGAAACGGAATCAAGGACAAAACAGTTTCGATTTCTCCATTTTTCTAGATAAAAATCAAACAAATAATAATAACTAGAAAACCTGACCTGGCAAAAGATTGAAAAATTGTCACATGTTCCCCACAAAAGTGAACGTGAACACATTTCAACGAAGAAACCGTATTATAAGTAGAACGTGTGTATTACGAGTTTTCTTCTGTCACGGAATACAAAATATTGCTTGAACGTTTACAGATAACAGAACCGTGAATGGAGTCAGAAAAAGAAAGAAAAAAAAGTGTCAAAACACAAGTGTCAAAAATCGTCTGCGGTTTTCAAAAGAATTTTGAATTCATTTCATTATCATATTTAAAACGAGGGCACTATTGTTTAAGATACTAGTAACACCATTTGCGAATTTTTTTTCCACCTCAAAAGAATTGCGTTGTTTATAATACGAGTATGTATAACGTGGTTAATATAAATTTGTTAAAAATAAATATTGAACTCCTGGCAACTAGAGCATGAGATCAACAAAAAAAAAAAGGTATTTATATTTCTACTATTAGGACCGAATTGATAAATTATTAAAACTTCTTAAATTTGCGATTGGTGAGTCTAATGTTTCAGTGGAATTTTGTGAAAGCATGAAAAAAGTACTCATTTTTTTCCGCCTTCAAAAATTTAAGGTATTCTATAATTGAAAAATACAACACAAAAGTTAGGTTGCAAGAATTTTGAGAGTTTGTTTCTGAGTTGAGTTTTTTAAATTGATAAACTTCTTTCGTGATATCTTAAGTTGATTTTATTTCACTGGCATATTTAGTTTTATGTTATTAATATGTAAGAATACTTCCAAAATTTTAGAATTATTCAACTTTTAAACTTTTTTTATTTTATTACCAGCAACGAAACTTTAAAAATTTCTCACGTTTAAAATAGTTTATATCCGAGGCTTAAGCCTGAGATTTTCAGATTGATTTTGTGCAGCCAATGTTTCATCACTAGCGAAGCTAGTTCTGAGTGTGGGGTAGTGGTGTGACGTACACCCCTGCAACCCCCAACATTTCAGGGGGGGGGCAGGGACTCTAGGGGTCCAAAGTTTGACTGACACTAAGTACGTAGTTGGGCTTGGGCCCAAAACCTGAGTTTGCAGGGAGGCCCTAATATCCTCCGTTACGCCACTGGTGTGGGACCTGTATCAAAAATCCTTTGGAGACCTGTTTTAGATATGAGAGCCCTGTTAGCGGGACTGTAGTTGGAGCCCCTGTCGCTGTGGAGTCCCGTATCATTGATACGGCGGTAGCTACGCCCCTGTTTTTCATGTAAAAGTTTTCTCACATACGAGTGATAGCACAGTGTTGAATCTCTAAAACTTTTAAAAGTCCTGGTGTCGATATTAAGTATTGATAAGGTCTTGCATCTCTCTCTCTCTCTCTCTCTTGAATTAAAACAGCACCTTTTTTCCCTTTTCCCCAAATTACTTTGTAATCATACCCAAATCATACTATAAATACTTTTCTAATATTCTTGAAGAGTTAAACTACGCTTTTCTGAAATTAAATTGAAATTCTACCTCTGTAATGGCATTTTTTTTGAAAATTGAATGGTAATTCGGTTTATTTTTATTTTCACGTGATGAATTAAACTCAGTGTAAGTTTTCAGCAATACATATAAGTTTTTAAGCAAATTGGTATATGAATGACAAATATATAATTGTTGTTGTTGGCGTGTCCATGATGTGCAGATTAATAAAAAAAAAGAAGCTTTATATCGCTCCGAATCTGTCCAAGACAGCTTTGGCAACCTCAACAGCTTTATCAGAGAAGATCAAAACTTCTAGGTCTTCAGGTCTGATCTAGAAAAGCCTGGCTTGAATTTCTGGGCAGCTGAGGATATGTTGTGGAGACAGTTGAATATTAGAGCAGTTTGGGCAGTGATTTGTGTAACTTCTGTGTCCGTCAGTTGAGATTTTCATTCCCTTTACTTGCTTTGTTCTAAGTCTAGTTATTATTGATGCTATTGTACGGTTGCTATTTAGAGCTGGGATGGAATATTTAAAATTATTGTTGGAATAGCCCTCCGCTGGCAACTGCATTGGCTTCGATGAGGGTCGTGAGGTTAGATGATTGAAGGCAAGATCTGGATTCTTTGGCAAGTCCATCGGCTTTCTCATTATCGAACACATGGGCTGGTATCATGGTTACATGGGCTGGCATTAATTTGCATGCTGCGGGGAGAATTTCAACAAACAATATCATTCATGATTAAAAAAAAAAAACTGGCAGAAAAGTGGGACACATGTTACATTTGTCTCATTAAACTGATTCTAAAATTAAATGTGCTTGTGTATGTGTGCAGCTGTAGATGATACGATATTAACACAAGAAATAAGAAGAATAAAACTTCCACTATTTTGTTTAATTCATATTTATTGATTTTTATGGTACAATTTACACCTTTTCTGGGTTGCAAAGTTAACTAATGAATGCAATCATGTTAAAAAGTTTCGGCCCTATGTTGTCCTCTGCTTTCACACTGTCACCCTCGAACCAAAACAATTACCCGCCCTTATATTATATATATGAAATGGATTAACTCAAATAGAAAGGAGTTGTAGAGTAAAACATGCTACTATCTTTCTTTTTTTGATAAGAAAATCAGAAAGCAATATTTATGTTGGGGCTTTTTCTGAATGAAAAATATTTGGGAAATCTTATTTTTTTAATATTCCTATTCAAAATTTTTTTGAACTGAAACTTCTTTGGGCATGGGGGTGAATGGGAAATTTGCCCAGTTTTGCGTAACAGTGAAAAAGCGAACGGAAGTAGTGATTCCCCCCATCCCCCCGAAACGTCACCATGGTGAGGAGATAGCGAGCGGGGGGGGGGGGTACACCACGTGACTTGCGCCATATCCGTGAGAAAGTTGGAACGAAAGGCGCTTAGATATTGGTGACATTGAGTGGGTACCCTTGTAACGAACTCGCGTGGCGTATTTTCGTAGTTTTTATATAATAAAAACGTGCCGTTTTCAACGAATAAATACCCCCAAAATATTACCATTTTTTGGTGACCATTATACGGGAGTGTCTCGGGCATTGTGTATATGTCACTAACATTCACGCCAGAATCGCTACGGATAGCGTCTTGTAAGCAAACACAGTGACTTCTGTGAGTGATGCATTAAGTTTATATTATTAATTTTTATTTCCATTGAATTAAACTTAATTCTGGTCAGAATGCCTAGGACAAATGCAAAAAGCGGAAAAGAGTTTCGTGAAAGGATAAAAAAAAAAGGAAAACTAGCAGCAAGTCCAGGCGAAAGTCTATATATCACTAGGTAGTTCTATTGCAGCTTGTATCATCTTTATCCATAAAGTTTTAGTGCTGTACACATCAGAGACTGCTGCAATCATTGAATCCGATGACGATTAAAAGACGATTATCTTAACTGGAGACTTTAATGTTCATTTTGCTTCAGAAAAAGCAAAGCCACTCATTGAATTCTTGAAACGGACACTGAATTTGACAATGAATACTGATCCTAGAGAAGGAAAAACAATATACGGAACCACGATTGATGCAGTTTTCTCACGATTGACTACAATCGAGGATTTTTATATCCTACATACTTCAGTTACCACACACCTACACTCAAGAGCCATTTTTAAATATTTCATGAGAACATTTTTGAATACAAGAAGCTTCTTCTTTAAGAAAATTAATTTCTTATCTGAACTTTACCATGAAACAATTTATAAATAATAATATTATTCTCAACTGATCGCTTTATGCAGAAAAGATTTAATTTCTCAGACATGTGTAAGAAAACCAATTCCCAAAATTTTCAAATAGACATTTTTTGAAAATGGAAAGAACCACTTTTATTTTTATAAAAAAAATTTTTTTTTACTGGATTTTTGTATTTTATGCCTAAATAGAGAATAAAATGTTTTATGCTCGTATTAGGTGTATGAACAAATGTTAAGTGTAAATTACTTAATTCTGCTAAATTTGGAGAAAAATATCTTTGACCTCATTTTTCCTAAAATTCTCTGTTAGATTTTACAATTTTTTTAAGTAAATTTTTAATTTTTATTTATGTCGGTATATTAAATATACTAATTTCAATTACTTGTTGTTTGACTTAACCTTTTGCTTCGAAAATTTTCAAAAATAGATTAAGAAGTATAGAAAACCTAGAAATATATCACTACATAATATTATTTTCTTGAAATGAGTGTGATTAGTATCATAAAAATAACTTGCGTTTTTTTTATCAAAAAGGAAACGATTTCAAATCTTCCCTGACATTGATCTTAGATTCTGGAATACGATGAGAAACAACATAAAAAGAATCTAAAACTAATCTGTAACAACGATGTTTTTAGACCGATTGTTGTTATACTGTATCACTTACCAATGTCCGTCATTTTTTTTCCACTTTAAAAAAGATTCCAAGGTTGTTTTGCAATAAAACTAGATTCGGATCTTCAACAACCTACATAAAAGAGGCTTACTTTTCTCAAATAATTTGGTCAACACTTTTTATTTTGCTGATCTCGGGGAAAAAAGGAAGATGTTCATTTTGAAGCAATTTACGGTTTTTTTTAGATTAAGCAGTTAACACAGCACGTTTTGTTTTGGAATAGTTGAACTGTTAAAGATCTCTGACCTCTTTACGTGATTGAATCAGTTTTAAAAGATACTTTCTTGTTTTAAAGATAAATTTCTTCTTATTTGTTTCTTTTAAATCCTCTGTAGCATTTGACACAATTTTTGAAGATTCGGAAACCTATATGTTTAGAAGAAAAAAAACACTAGCTTTTATTACATCTTATAGGTTTGAAATTTATTTAAGTTTTGGATTCGAAAACTTCTAAAAAAATGAAGTGATATTTAAACGTATAATCCGTAAAAGAATGATTTTAAATAAGTAGTTTTTAACGTAAATTGCAGTTTAAAGCAAAGGAAAAAATGAATGATAAGCATACTCGGCGAAGTTGAGATACTAAGTATTCGAATGAGAATGTCAAAATATTTAGATTTAGACTAAGAACAAAAGATAAAATTCTGAAACTTTTCAAAATAATTTACAGATAAAAAAGTTTTGAGCAAGTTTTTTAACGAACAGCATTAACCATTTGTAAGAATATGTTTACAAGTGTGTGCACATACACATTCATGTCTTTTTTAATTAAAATTTTTATGATAAAATTTTGAAAAATGAATTAAAAGTTTAAAATAAAGCTTTCAAAAACATAGTTCGTAATGTCAAACGATCAAATTTATTTGTTTATTTATCTTGCTCTCATTACATATGCCAACCCACTATGATATTTCCGTTATTAGATTACTATTTTGGCGACTTCTGCAAACAGTTTTCGCCAAATCGCTATAGTTTCACTAAATGTTTTAAGTGGAAAAATCATTTAATCCAAAAATATGCCAAGAAAGCCAAATTACGAAGAAATAACTCTCGAGATAAATATGTCAGCTTCACAACTGTCATAAAATTATTTTAATATTTTGATCAATTTCATTATTTTTTGAATTCCTGATTTCGAATAAGTTTTTATAGTACTTCGATTAATAAATAAAACTGCTTAATTTTTGTGTACGTTCAACTACTTCACAATACGAATTATAAAAGAAATGCATTACTGTTATAAAACAATTTTGAAAATTGAATTCGTTTTTAGTGAAAGAATGTATTTTTAATAAGTGATAAGATAAAGTTTATTAGAAGCTTTCAAATAATAAGCTCTTGGAGGCTGACAAAAAAACAAGGTAGTAACTATTTAAAACCGATTCTCTTTTACTTGTTTGCAGTAACTCGTTATCGCTGTGTACTTTCTGATTGTTCAGCTTGAATTCATTTGAATGGAAACATAGCTTTTTGTGTCATTTACAGAAAATTGTTGTCAGAAGGTTCGAAGTATTTTTATAACAGATTTGATATGAAAAAATAGGTGGTGTCGCCATCTATCGTGTAGAAGTCCAACCTGTCTCAGGCTCTGGCAACTTTCATTCCTTCCCTTCGGGAAAAACACGACAACAGCAACAATATAAAAACTATTTATTAACTATTATTATTACAAAAAGAAATGTTACATTAATATAGATATTTGTATAATAAATTATAAATCCGTTGTAAATGTTATAAAATACTTTAAATGGGCTAAATTCCTGACAGTCACACGATAAATGCATTCTCGGGTTCTCCATTTATTCAAAGCTTGTATTACACTTGTACTTAATTGTTCTGCTTGTAAAATTTAGATAAAATTTCAAATTTGATAGTTGGGTAAAAGTCAAGAACAAAGGTTTTTCAAAAAGGTTTTCAAAATAAATAAATCTTTAGTACTTTTTTTATATTTATATGCCAGTGGCGTAACGAAAAACCCCGCATCGCGGATGGGGGGGGGGAAGCCTGACTTACACCAAGTACGTACCGCTAGTAAGATCCGGTTTGAGACCCAAAACCTGACTTTGCGGGGGGGGGGGGTTATATTCGTCGGTACGCTACTGCTATGTCCATTATTTTTGTAGACGAATACGTACTTTTTAAAAGAAAGTTTTTGCAAAAAGCAAAGCAAAAGTTGGCAACAACGTAGCGCATGAATTGATAGGCTGGAGACACATAGTTGCATGTATCATCTTACTATGACGTCACGTAAATTTAGCCCATTGGATGATTTATTTGTTGTCATTTTAACAAGCATGTTTCATAGTAGTAGTAATCAATTTTGTGTGAGTTCCTGACAGTGGCGTAATGGAGAATATTAGGGACCCCTTGCAAAGACAGGCTTTGGGCTCTCTAGAGCCTGCCCACCCCCGCAATGTGGGGGTGTACGTTACGCCCCTGGTTCCTGATTAATATTCTATTTTTCTTTTTAAAAATATGTTACAAGATTTGTATATGTAAAATCCCACATCCGATAGATATTAATCATTGATACCAGCATCAATATATATATATATATATATAAATATATATATATATATAATATTAATTACAAATAGTAGATTCATTTATTATTTCACACCTAAAATTGACAAAGTGAGTAAAAGATCCAACGAAAAAAAAAGTAATTAAAAAAATGTGCAGTTTCTAAATAATGAAGAAAAATTTGAAGAAAGAAGCCTAAAATATGTAATTTACAAATTTGAATAATCAACAAGTTTTTCGAGAAGAAAAATTTAATAACTCACATGTACCTTAAACCTTAACATACGAACTCATTTTTTTCATACTTTTTTTTTTAACAATGGCATTGAAAGGTGGCCTTTTCTTTCTTTTGCATCATATAACTGGGAGGCAAGGGAACACACGAATACAATTCTTGCATGATAAAATTTCTGAAGTCAACGAACCATAGATTTTGACCGAAGAAATCATTATAACGGAGATGTGTGTTTCACTTCATCTTTCTTTTCCTCATATTTTACAACTTCAAATTCTTACTTTTTTGAAAGTTAACGGGTGATACCTGCTAATGTTGATCGAGGTTGACTGAACATTCTTCTTCTTCGGTCAAAGATCAACTTTTTTTGTTTTAAACAAGAAGCTGACAGCAAGAATACCGATCAAATGACGTATTCCTGATCCGTTCCTGTTCTGTTCCTTTTTGAATCTTGCACCAGGCATAATCAAAAACTGAACTTACTTAACAGGAAATTACAGCTTGTGGGCAAATATTTATTTTTATGTGAAGGGTATTGAATAAGAATAGATGAGCATAATATTAACATACTCAAGGCGAAATAGTTTCCAACAGATCCATCTTTTGTTCTAAGAATAATTACGCGCTTGAACTGTTAAGAGTTGCTCGCAGACGAAAACTTCTTTCTCAAAATCTTAGCCGGCAGCGAATAAGAACGAAAATTCTCTCTGAAAAATAATATTTAAAAAAAATCATGTCTTTCAGCGTTATATATATATATATATATATATATATATCTGGCTTTTCTTATCTCTTTCTTTTTCAAATGACATACTATTCGCTACCTTTCGAAAATGCTGCAATGGAAATTACAAAAAAAGAAAGTACACACATCACGATTTATGCTGATTTTTTTCCCTATAAGAATGGCAATAATATTTTTTCTAATTAGTGATCATTTTTAAGTTAAAAGTTCATCGTACTTATACTAATTACTTTCGCTCTTGCAGAATTCCACCAGTCGAACGACCTTGCATTTTTATTAATTCACTTTCCTTCATTTTAATTACGCTGAAATCATAAAAAATGCTGCTTTATCGACATTCCAAATACTTGACGCGTTCTGCAATTTAGAACTGATGTAATAAACAGGAAGAAGAATAAAATAATCTATGTTCATATGAAAGGTTTATAAAGAAAACTATGTTTATATGAACTGAAATTTTGCAATTGTTAATTATATATTTTTTTACAAATCCTTTCAAAGAAATTTGATAATTGTTATTGCTTACAATATATATTGTTATAAACATTTTAAAAATTTGGGAAGTATTAGTACAATTCATTAATGAATGCGAATCTTACGCGTAAAATATGTATAAAAAAATTGGCAGTTATAGAGACTGCCGATAGAAGTGAAAACTTAGAACTTTTAGTATTAAAATTTGAAATTTCATATTGTTTGAATTAAAATTATCCACATCAATCTGGTTTTCACATCTATTGACACTCCGAGCAACAACTAAATGCATGTTTATATGGTTTTTTTATTATTCAAATATTTTACGGCTGTACAAGATCATGATAAAATATAAATACAATTCAATTGGAAATAGCAATTAATATACAATCATATTATTTATGGATAGAATTTGTATTTACTTAAATTTCAATGTACTTGATTTTTAATATTATTTTAATTGTTTGCATCATTGTCATCATTAATTTCAACAATATTTACACTTTTTGTACTTCAATCATTACATTTTGTTCTAAAAAAGATATAATAGGCGTATGGTAACTAAAGAAAGAAAGGAAAATGTTTGATTCAAATTTATCTAAGTATCGCGTAAAAACCGCATCGATCGTCGTTTTATATTTGGTAGTACTGAGTTTTCGATCATTGGACATATTTAAATTAAGTGTTTCATTTAGAAATTCAATTAGTGGTAGATTTTTATCACTTGCAAAGTTGATATTGAAGTCTCCGCTTAAAATCATCGGTACATTATCATATTTTTCGACAAATCTTTTATCGAGTATTTCAGAACCTTCTTTTGAAAAATCATCAAATTTTCGAGTAAAAATTGTTGTATCTGTCTCATAGATTTTCCAGGCGAAATATAAACGGCAACCATTAATATGTATTGCCCATTCTCGGAATCGCAACGAGCAACGCATATTTCGCCTATATCAGAAACATTTACACCAATTCTTCTAGTGAATTTAGTATGTATGTCCATATGTGAAGTAATGAAGTGTGACGTATCTTGAATATTGTGATAAATAGCTACGCCTGCTGCTGGAACTTCGGGTCTTTCATAACTTACAACAATGTTGAAATTCGGAATATCAAGTGGTTCTTCCTTTTTAATACGAATTTCCGACAAAAGCAGAACATTTGACTTTTTTACGATAGCATCATTTTTTAGGTCCATGCGCATGCAAACTTTGACAATTGAATGAAAATATCGATAATTGTTTCTTGTTGGAGATGAATTCTAGAAATGTTTTGGTGACCTTTTGTAGTGTATTATTTTGTAACCTTTTCAATTCTAACGTTAGATCCTCTCGATGACTTGTTGATCTTTTATGATGTTTATCTGTTTCTGAAGCATTTAGAGGTGTTCCTGTTCTACCAATCCAAAATTTCCCGCTGCTGCTAATATTTTCTTGAGTAACCAAAATTAAACCTTGAATCCTCGTTACTCTTGTTAAAGCTACGTATAAACTAATTCTCTAGGATGTTAGCGATCGTATTCGTAGACAATAGCATCATAAATACCTCCCTGTGATTTGTGAATAGTCATTGCCAAAGCAGAAATTAGGGGGAAATGTTAAGATCTAAGCAAATATGAAAAACGGATATTTGAAATAACCCTAATTCCCTGACAATATTTTTTCGTAAACTTCTAATAAGAAAATCGAATGATACAAAATTATAGATAATCATTTTGCAAAGAATAGAAGAGCATATATTTTTTTTGACAATTTAAATTAATAAATAATGGTTTCGAAATATTAAATTTTTAAATAAAATAAAATATTTTACAAATTTTACAATATCACTTTTAATTATAAAATATGCCATCTATATATCTTGATTACTCTAGCAGTTGTAGTTTAAGAAAGTATTTTCAGAAAAACATTATTCCAGAAGAATCACATTAGCAAAATAATGTTATTTGTATGTTTAAAAATGAAATTTAAGCTATATTTTTTTAAAGGCAAAAAAAGAAGAAAAAGAAATTCACATTCAAAGCAAGAACTCAGCACAGAAATTTTGAAGTTGAATGATAAGCTCTTCTTAGACGAGTTTTTGCGAATTTAATCCTTTTCCAACATCTTCAGTCACTGACCTTAATTGAAATTATCTCCTAATATTACGAAAATAATAATAATTTCGCTATTGTGAAACATACTACCTAAAGCATTTTAGCTTTCACAGCTATAGTTTCGATATAATTATTGCACAACTTGACCTATATAGTATCCATCAATTAAAAAAAGCTGGGCTGTGTCTGTAGCATCATAATAGACTATTCTGCTGTCCTTATTCTTTGCTTCTTCTTTTTTTAAAAGGTTGCATAATCAATTTAATTGTTTCATTGTGAGTTCATCTTCAGGTGAAAGTAGTATGCTTTCTTTGTTGTAAGACAAGTGTTTAAAGCCAGAAAATTCTAATAGTAACGCTCCGAAAAAGATGACAAGTAAAAGGGAAAGATGAGTTCTTTGATTTTGCCATTAATCAATTAATATTTAAATGTTATGGATTAAGTCTAACTATACAAAAGTATAGAAAGAGCGCGTCTCTAATGTCAGTCAATCAGGTGTAAGCCCAGGGGATCTTCAGGGGCTGGTGAGGGCCTCACTAAACAACCTTATTATAATCAACAAAATATTTATGCATGAGGGTGAGTTGGAAATTAAGTTTTCCCTGTGTTGATTGTGGTCAGAGTTAAGTATGAAAGTCAAAGCATAGAATGAGATATTAAAGATAAGACACAACTTTATTTTTCCACATAAGTACCAAGTACACTGAGACATTTTTCATACCGCTTGATAAGCTTCAAAAAGCCCTTCAGGAAAAACACAAGGATTTGCATATGGAAGTGCATTCAATGGCTTGTTTGACTTCAGCATTGCTTCAAAAGTGCCTTCAGGCGAGATTCTTCTTCAAAGCCGAAACAGATGAAAGTAACTTGATGCGAGATCAAGACTATATGACGGTTGGTGTAGGTGCTGTCAACCAAGAGTTGCAGTATGGTTTTGCGTTGCCATCGCCGAGTGTGTTCTCGCATTGTCATCCAACAACAGAACGACATATTTAAAAGACCCAGGCCACTTTTTTTCAGCTTCGACAGGGTGTCATGGTAGCGCATAACACTGATGGTTCCAACCTCCAAAAAGTCAAAGCAAAAGTAAACGCTTCTTCCGTATGCAAAACCCTAAGTTTTCCTGCAGGGTTTTTTGAAGCTTATCAAGTGGTATGACAAATGTCTCATTGTACTTTGTACTTCTGTGGAAAATAAAGTTATGTCTTTATCCTTAATGTCTCATTCTATGTTTTGACTTTCATACACAACTCTGACCACAGTCAAAAACTTATTTTCCGACTCACCCTCATTTTAATAAAATAATCTAACATAGTGATTGTAAAACCGTCGATCGCGAGATATTAGTTTCTCGTAGGAGAAGTTTCGGTTGATCGCTTTAACGCTCTTATTGTCCTTTTATAAAGATTAATGCTGAAGAGTTCTCTGCTTGTGTCAAGGAGCATTTTGATTTTCAGTAAAACAATGCTGTAGTGCAGCGGATCTTAAACTGTGGCCCGCGGACCCCCCCCCCCCCAAGCGCCTTCCTAGGGGGTCCGCGAAGGAGTGTCATCTAATGTTAAGATTTCATTTTTTTTAACACTCTGAAAGGCCTCGTAGAAAAATTGACAGATGTGCTATTCCAAACTTGATTGCTAAATTGCCCACAATTAAAAACTCTGCTAGATCATGTATTTCGATCAAGAAAATATTAATTCAATTTTTTAAAAACTGTTTGCAACTACATTGCCATTACTCAACGTAATATTTGAAATTCAATGATTAATATTTTCTTATAGGAAAAAAAGGAAGTGTTAAAAACTCTATTTAGGAGTGAATATTAACGTCGCACTGTTCAGCTACACAAGGACTTTTGGCGACGAACCTCGTAATTTTTAACCATGGTCAAGTGACGAAGACGACACCTGAGCTGGCACGCTCTCTCCTAACTACCACACCAACGGGAGGACGTTCGAGCTCTCGACAGATTTGAAGTGGATCGCTCCCTTTACGGCGAGTCTTCAGCGGCACTGGGCTCGAACTCATGACACGCAGGCCATGAGCCCGTTATCTTGGCCACTAGGCTGCCGCGGCCACAGTCTGTTTAGGAAAGGCAGTCTTAAGAGTTTTTGAGGAATCTTCAAATCACTTAGTAATGTGTTGGGAGTCGTGAGGGGTGTTCAAAATCTTGGGGGGCCGCGACGTCAGGCTGATACATAAAGTGGGACAGCGGTGATCGAAAGCTTAAGAACCGCTGCTGAAGTGGACTGATCTTCAAAATATTTTATGTTTCGTCTCTCGCTTTCTTCAAAATATTTAGCCTCTAGTTCCTAAAGAAAGATACTCATTTTGGTACAGGTGTGTCTCAAAAGTGAAGACAATGTTCAATTCTACATATCTGTGTTTTTCCAGTATGAAATTTATTAAAAATAAGTACAGAAACAGGTTCACTAATAAATACTTGGACAGTTGTATTCGAATGAGAGACGCGCGTGCGATCACTATTTACTCTCCCAACATTAAAAAAAGGAGTTCTACCCTTTTCATTAATATAATTAAGCCTGATAAAGAAAAAAAAATCCCTATTATTATATATTTATTATTAATTGTATTTCAATTTTTAGGTGCAATTCAATTTTAGTTTCTGTTGTTACATTCTGTTTAAATGAAATTTATTTCATTAGAAATGTAAATTTATATAAATACAGAGAAAATCGTTTAACATGAAACTGAGGAGACCGAAATATTTTTTCGTGTTAAAGGATATTGCAAAAAACAAACATATATATTTACGTTATTTAATATAATTTTTACCCTAAATTTCAAGTTCATTTCTTGTTTTTTTTCCCGTTATATATTTTTAACTACCTAATGCTTCCTTTTAAATATAATTAACCTCAAAGGCAAACTTCTTGTAAAATATGAATGATATTTCTCATCAATCACTCATGCTTCATTGGTTAAATGATTCCCTGTCGCTGACGGGAAGATTCGCTTGGATGACAACGATGTAAGGCGTGAGCAAAAAAATTCGAATTTCTTTTTCCAAACCTCCTGTATTTAACAACTAGATCTCAACTGTCATACGTCATTCGCCATATTTATCTCAATCACACTGTGGCTAGTGACTCGCAACACGGAATCTATAATCGTTGTTACGTGACAATATCATTACCTTGACTGATTTTTGTTTTTGTTCGGAATAATAATTCATAGCGTTCAGATTGCAAAATATGTGGGTTATTCCAGACGTCGCGCGTTCTACTGAGTGGGAACATAAATTAATCGAGCTATAAGGAAAAGAATATGGGTAAATGAATTTCTGTTTTAGAATTTTTTCACAGAGGCATCTAGAATTTTTTAAAATATTTTTTCGTTCTCATAAGATGTTATTTCTGCTTTTTTTAAGTGATCAGAAAACATTTTTTTAAATATTTTCTGGGGAAAGTGTTCATATTAGGTATGTATATGGTTGCGTGACAACAGCGGACGTGGTCTGAGCGGACACTGAAACTCATCGTGGTTAGAGCGGACACATTTTTTCTTTTAGGATGCTTTCAATTCTTTCATCCAATTTTACATTTGCTTTTTTCCTTTTTATCCCAGCGTCCCCTAATTCTCTGGATTTCAAATTAAAAGACACTTATTAGAAAAATACTAAAAGAAGAACACAAAAAGTCGAATTCAAAACATCAAACAATTTTGAAAAATGTTTTACATCTTTAAGTTTTGTCACTAGGTTGAACTAAATCCAATGTTAAATGATATTTATGCCTTTATAATAAAGGTTAGTAAGTAATTATTTGCTTGTATTTATTTTTCTTTTATTTACTTGTATCTTGTATTTTACTTCTGGTATTTATTTTTACTTACATTGATGAAACTAATGAATTTTATGGCAATTGCACATGTTCTAATATTTATTTGACTCTAGATTACAGTTTTCCAGAAAATTCTTGAAATTCGTTCATACCCTTCATTATATTGTTACTTACTGTTAATTTTTTAATATTTCTCTGGAAGATTTTATTTTAGCAACATTTCGCTATGTTTAAAATGTATTCGCAGTGTAATATATTAACAATTTAATACAAATAATTAAATTTGATTGGCAATAATGTATTTATTATTCTTGTAATTCGATAATCGAATCTGTTCTAAGATGGGGGGGGGGAATGTGTCCGCTCTAACCACGATGAGTTTCAAAGTGTTCGCTCAAACCACGTCCGCTGTAGCCACCATTTATATATATAAAGGTTACCTATAACTTTAAAATAATAATTGTTTCAAATATATATTACTTAAAAAGTATAGTATTTCTTCAAAGAGTTTATCGTATGATTTCGATAAATGTACGTAATATATACTTGTATTTCAAAAAAGTTGAATTTTGAATCGTAATGAACAAATGAAAAAATAGTATTCGGAATTCAATGAATTTTAAATTAAAAAAATGCTAACTTTATAAAATAAACTAAATTACAAAAAAAAAATCATTGTATAAGTACACATTAAAGAAAAAGAACTGGGGAAAAATAATTTTTTCCGATAAGAAGTTATTTTTAGCTAATTTTGAATATAAATTTTCAAAAGAAATGTTTTAAATTTTTCTCAATGGTATTCTAGAAGAAAAATTCGTTTTGTTGGGTTAATTCATTTAAATTCACACATTTTTGTGGTAACACGAAATTGTTTTGATACTTTATTTGAAGTATGGTATTTCTTTTTAAATGTTTAGTAAAGTCAATGAATAACTAATTCGAAACAACGTAGATTATATGGTATTATCGATTTATAAAAGCAATTAATATAATATTACATGAATATTGCTAAAAAAATACTATAAAGTTATGTACAAAATCTTTAAAACGGAAAAATTTAAATTTTTTGCATTTCCATACATTTTAAGTTTGTTAAAATATTCTCCATTTCACACACACGAACATGTAAGGTATAGATTCATTGTGAATATAAAATGTATAACAAGTAAAACCATATAAATTTTTTGAAAAATATTTTGTGAGTCAGAAAAATGAAATGCGTGTTATGTAAAACACCTCCCATTTAAAAAAACAAAAAAAAAATATTTTCAGTTAAATAAATTGATTTTAGGGTCATTTAGACACAGATTATTGATATTGATATCTTGATAATAATAATTCATAATCTCTATATTTTTACTGTATTTTAGCTTCCTAAGTATCTCACATTTAAACTGTAATTACAGATGGAATTTATTGAAAAAGCTGGATTCAATACGAACTAATTAGGAAATAAACATAGCAAATAAAAAAATATCCTCTAGAACTGTTTTTAAATATGAATCAACAAAATCAATTATTTAAATTTTTGTAAAAATAGGAAGCGTTTCACAAATATTTAATGATACTATTCAAACGATTTTTTTACAGTAATTTAAGAGAGTACTCTCGTACCCAGAACACGCCATTAAGCTTCTATGTTTATTTTACACAACGGATCAACAAACAAGCATAATGACAAAGCTTTCCGATCTTGATAACAAGCAAGCTTATTACCAAGTGAACCTTGAAGAGCGTTATTACAAGATTTTAGTCCTATAACGATGAACATTGAAAGTAAAGCTTTCTTAGCTGTTAAGAAAATTGTCTGAGGATAAAAATTCAGAAGGCTTAGAATTCATCAAATATCAAAACGATATGAACTTGACTGTTGTGATTAGTGGAATCGACTCTGAACAGTAAAAATGTAATGGAACTTAAGGTCAACTAACTAATAACTTTGAAATCAAATGTACTTATGGATATCATTGATTTTCAATAATTATGTGTAATACACGTGTGATACAAGAAAAATCGACATTAAATAATTGTTTAGATGCTCAAGTGTTTATTTAAAATTATTGTATTTGTTTTTCTTAATGTGTAAAAGGCTAATTGATAGTTTTCTTACAATGCCAAACTTGCAATAATCTTAATTATGGATACAATAACGACTGTTAAGGTAAGTTATGAGAGCATTTAGTTATAAATTCCTTTCAAGTCTGAAGTATTAATTATTTGTTAATAATAGCAGTTTAGTCATTGAAATTCGGTAATTCGAATGTTAATTCTCGATAGTGGAACAGATTTTGCATTAATGTAGAATTTATCTAAAGTGAAACGACTTTCGAGCTTTGATGATTGCAAATAAAATAATTCGTTAGTAATCATGTTGTAAAAAGCTTACTTTTATCAAGGCATTGGTGTAATACTAGTGCCACATTTAAAATTAATCTCGGACTAATACATTATGAGGACATTTTTAAGTGAAAAAGTATAATTTATTCTTTATATGTATGAAATATAGATCCATGAAGTTTGTGTTGCTTAAATGTATTGTTGATTGAAGCTAACAATAACAATCTTAGTGTTTTTTATTTATGTCCTTTCATTTAAATTGTTTTACTGAATTTTTTACATTTACACTTTTAATATATAGCATATTTTTCCAATATTAAACTCATTAGGAAATTTTCCTATTTCTTTTGTGCAAAATAATCGTGCATTTCAAAGATGTATTGGAATTAGCGTTAGTCATAGATCAAAATTTCGCCCTATCCTAAGATGAAAAAAGGATTGTTTTCCAAGATACTAGGGCAAACTTATTTTTTAAAATTACGTTAACCTTGAGTACAGCTTGGTTAATTTTGCTTAATTTTGAAAATCTTTTAATACAGTTCATTCATCGCCATGAAATGGAAAATAAAGGAATATTTTTTGAAAATTTGCTTTAAAACACTTTAGTATTCCCCCTCTCAATTTTTCTCTGAATCCCCCCTCCCGCTCTTTAAAAATTATACATATGCATACATCCTAACAATAATTTTAGATCATAAGCCATCTGCTGCATTTCGTATACAGAAAATGAAAAATGTTGTTTATACTCTTAGTAGATCTTGACATAAATTGATGCAATCTTCACATGAAAGTCCCCAAAATTAGGGGGGGGGGAGACACAGCCGTTAAAAGATCTGGCAAAATTTCAGTCTGTCTTCATCCTTGTTTATTCATATCTTTTACGATGAGCTAAATTTGAGTGACATCATAATCACATGATAATGATAACCACGTGTATCTGGCCAATCAGTTCAAAAATTCACGTGACGTCAAAGTCTTACGATAAAAGCAATCATTAAGTTTCCAGCTAATCAGGTTCATGCGCTTCGTTTGTGCTTCGTTTCATATAATGTTGCCAATAGGTTGCGATAATATCTAACTTACTAAAGTAACTTATCTCACGTAACGTATACCTCGGATTAAAGACTTAATCTAAAGCACATTTAAAATTTTAAAAAAAAATGGTTTCCTGTAATTTTTTTTCTGAGATCTTGTAAAAGAAACCTTAACTTAAACTTTTCTTTAGCAATAAATTTTCCTTTAACGCATAACGCTATTTTTTTTATTTCAATCGGAAAATTTCTTTACTTTTTCAAAAGAAAAAAAAAGCTGTTAAAGGATTGTATAGTAATTCTGAATTTCAAGAACAAATTTAATCTTTTGCTTGCAAATAAATAGCCTCTTCAAATGTACATACTCCAATCATAAACTGTTACTAAAAATCTCATATAAAGGTATAAAAATTACCACAGGAATAGTTCAAACGAATGCCTTGTAATCTTATTCTTCAAAATGCAAAAATATCGCACCTTTTTTTTTATGCATAAATTTTGAATTTTGAATTTTTTCAAAAAAAAAATCATTTGTGTTGTATTGAAAATGTATTCTCTCCAATTAGAAAAATCTCTGAAGCCAAAATGAATGAAAAGCTTTGCTAAATCTTTCGTACATTTTCCCCATGTTGAAATTTCAGTCAGGAACCTTGCCGGCAAAGAAAATGAAATATTTACGAAAATTCCATCCCAACTTTTTGTGCTGAATGAAGAGAAAAACCTTGCTTATTGTTCGGAATGAAATATTGTCAAAAAGAATAGGAAGCAAACATGTTAACCTTTGACGATATTGTTTTTTATTGCCTTTCATCGTCTTTTTAGTTGTTCTCTGTCTATGTTTATGCTTGAGTCCGACTAGCTGAACGAGACTGGATTTTGAGGTTCTTTGCTTCAGTGCTTCTTCAAGAATAAAACATCCTGTTCTAATTTTATTAAAACAACATTTAATTAAAGACCCAGAGGAGCTTCAATGATGAATTTGGAAATCGTGCAGTCTCCCAAGCAAAAAATAAAATTTTCTATTCCAAAAGATTAAAATCTTCAGTAAAAAGAAATAGTTATGAAAAATGTGAATTTTTTTTTTAAATGAAATGATTTTTTTCTTTTTGTTGTAAAATTGCAAAATTAAGTCATTAGATTGCAAAATTGCTATCAGATTTTTTTGGTTCTGAAGTTTCATGCAATCTGTGTAACTGTCGTTCCTTTTTATAATGGGCTAAACTCATGACGGTCACATGACAAAGACAATCACGTGTTCTTCATCGAATTTAAAACAGACATGTAACTTGTACTTGTTGTAAAATTTAATAAAATTTCAAAATTTATGTTTGGGAAAAGATGCTTAAGTTTTTTTTTAAGAAAAAAATATTTTCAGAAAATTTTTGAGATTGAAAAAAAAATTCTTATATTAAACGTGTACTTTTAAATCAAATGTGTTTTACTTACTTTCGTGCATTATTATTGTTGGCAAATATGCACATTTTAAAAGAAACATTTCATGACAAATACATACATTTTAAAAGAAAAATAAGAACATTTCTTCAAAAAGTAAAAGTTGGCAACAGTGAAGCGCTTTAACGGATTGCCTGGAAACACGTAATTGCATTTATCATGTGTCTATGACGTCACATGAATTTATACACTGATTGGCTGAAAACACGTGATTATAGTTATCATGTGATTGTGACGTCATATGAATTTAGCCCATTGCAGGGAACCCTCTGAAGCTTTCTCTTTTCTTTATTTATAAGAAAGGAAATTGTTTTTAGTGTATTTTATTATTTATAAAATTGGTCGTGTTATTTTACAACTTTGAAAAATTCCTTAAGGCGGAATTAATCATACAAAAGTAGAATAAACTTTTAGAAGATGTATTATAAAATTATCATTTAATGAAAACTACACTTTGTACAAGCTTAACATAACTGGATAACTGTCGAAAAGAAAGAAAATAAAATGTTTAATTTAAAACCACTTCTAGGTTTTCCTGCATTATGAAATTGAGATGATGATACCCTTATCCATTTCTTATAGAAAAATAGGCTATCACGAGCTAAATTCCGAGAAGCTGCTAAAATACTTTTTCAAAATGCTTGCAAAATAGGTTGTTCTCAAGAATTTCAAATAAAAATTAGGTTTAAAATCAGAAAAATAAACCATCAGTTTGGTTTCATCATTCAACTATAAATCCAGTTTGAATCATTAACGAAATTTTTCTTCCTGTTTTTCCACAAAAGAGTCTATCAAAATTACTTTTTTATTTATTTTTTAAAAGGTGAAGAATCAAACGTATTTTTATTCATGTGTTCGTTTGCGTTTGCAGTAATCTCACTGGAAGAGAAAGAATAGGAAATCAAAACTATAGATAATGTTTTATTCATCCCTTTTTTTTAAAGTTCTTGAAGTATGTTGTATAGAAGGGATTAGAAGATAAGATGTAAATAACATTCCGTTTATCTTCTTATATGCTAAGCTTTTCGTTTTCCAAAACATTTCCTCGTATTTCTTTGAAAGTAATACCCGTCGAACTTTCTCAAAGAGAAAATCATTTAAATTGAGTATCTTAATTTTTTTTCAATGATTTTAATCTTACGAAAAATCACTTTTTAATTTTATTTATCATACCTTAAAATTCTTCTATCGACACCTGTTCAATCCACTAAAATTAATCCCCAATGGGATAAATTAATTTGAGAGTGACATATCCGATTTTTTCAATATGAGTTGTAAATCATGTCATAAATTTTGCAATGACCACAATATGGAATTCAGAACTGGAAACCTGTTCAGTCCATTGATTGATGCTGAAAATTACAAGGTTTGTCGCCAGTAGTTCTATAGCCACACTTATTCGGATAACACAGAATATTAATTATGCATCTAAATTAGGGAAAAGCATATCGTATTCGAAATATTTCTCTCATTGACTAGGTCTGGGGTGGGCACGTCGATCGCGATCGACCTGTGGACCGCCAAGACAATTTGGAGTGACCGCCTGAAGATTAGCCGTTAATAATTGTATACGGAAATACTCAAGATTGACTGACAGTACACAGACTAAGTCTTCTACTGACTATAAATATGAGTACTAACTTAAGATGAAAATGTTTTTATTTCTTAATGTTTTTTGAATTGTTTGATAATAAATGCTTCATATGATATTATATTTGTGGCTATTATTATTATGTTTATATTCTGCGGTTTGCTTTAAACGCGTTTTCAAAAAAGTGAGTTTTTCATTTTATTTACGTAAGTAAGTACATAGAATATAATGAATTGTTGAATATGACACCTGAGTACTTTTCTTGTACATTGTGAATTATTGTTTATATTTGAAAGCAGTAAAATATACTTGAAAGAGCGATGGAATAAATATTTCTGCAAAAGAATATTTTTTTCTATTGATTTTAGAAAAGGCTTTTGAATATATTTTTTAAAAAATTGGAAAACCAAAAAAAAAAAAACTATTAAAATATTTTAAAAGGAAGGAAAGAATTGTTTTAAGAAATACTTTCATTCTACAGAAACATTTTTTTCACTTTTTTTTTGTTGCTCTTTTTGAAGCGCAAGTTACATTCAAATAAATGCAATTAGTTCAGGTTTGAGAAGGAAAATCTAAATTCCATGAGATTAACATTACAATCCAGAATTCAAAATGGCTGGTAGAAAGGAGTCTTAAACTTTGAAAAAATAACATTATACATAATTAATAAATCTAAACTAAACATATTCAGTAAAGTTCAAAGCTTTTTGTACTGTGGGAATTCTGAAGACTTAAAAAATAATTTCTAATGTACAGATACATTCGAATTATTTAATTTTTTTCTCAATGCATTTTATGGTAATTTTTTTAAAATTCTTATCTGTTTCATTTTGTGGATTTACTGTCAAACGATGTATTTTCCTTTAAACGGAAATCTTATGTCATATGGCATGTTAAGATTTTCTTGATATATGTATATTTTTTTAATTAAATTATTTAATCGCTTGCGAGTTCGATAAAAGAATTTATAATGCCATTTTATTTTTTTGCTAGATTTTTGTCATATGGTTAGAGAATATGTCAAACAAAACATTGTTATTATCTACGTATATGATTTTTTTTTATATAATTGAAAAACGTTTATTTATGAAATACAAGAAAAAAATAGCATGGGACAAGAATTAATTTACTACTACTTTTATCAATTTTATTTCATTTAAGTTTTCGAAAGCTTCAATTACTGAACAAGATGAATTTATAAATGTGTTGCATTTTTGTCACATTAAAAATTTATTTAGGTTGTATTAAAAAGACATATTTTAGAAGGTTTGTTTTGTTTTACAATTCTCTCAGTTGATTTTTGAATTCTTTTGATAAGTTTTTTTTTCGTTTTGATTTCTAATGATAAATTTTTAGAAGATTTTTATGCCAAGCGATTTAGAATTCAATAATTAAGCATTGAAGAAGTTTCAGAGTAAACATTATTTATGCATTTAAGTATCTTTTTCTCCAGAAATTAAATCTATTTTACTTACTGTATTTAATTATGACCTTTTTCTTTTTCTCGACAATGTATATCTTTCATTGTTAAATTTATTGTTTCCTTTTAGTAGAACTGTTTTCTAATCGAATGATGAATAAGTGTTAATTTGAACTAGATTTTTCAAAATCGAAATAACATGCAATGAAAACATTTAACAGATTGCAAATTAGATACAAAAATGCATTCTTTTCGATTTCTCGTTATTTTTAGTTCACATTTTTTTTAAACCGTGGTGCTAATGAGTTAAGCGCCATTTGAATTAATGGCCTGCCATTTTCAGTGTCAAATAGTAAGAATTCAGTGATATATTAAGACAGGCTTAAAGACATTTTATATTTTTAACAGGTAAGACATATGCAATTATAAAATAATTGGGATATTTTAATAATTATGTGAATTTTATACGGATAAATTTTAAGGTATCCGAACACGTTGAAAATGACCAAATTCAGTCAAGACAGATATTTCTGTTTTTTATTTTATTGAATAGAGCTATCTTTTGACTTTACAAAATATACTTTATTTTGTTTCTGCACAACTTAGAGGCCAAGTTACAATCAATTTTATAAAGTTAGAAAAACCGGAAGTGGGTTTTTGATCTACCAGAAGTGGGCATTTAAATTGCTCAAAATCTATCATGGCGAGTCTGGTAACTCAAAATATTACGAATGTATTTCTATAAAACCCTTTTAAACCTGATATTTTCGTTATTTTCTAGAGAATGTACTAAAATATTTCTTATTGTATGAATACTTTTTGAGTTATGGCTTGTTATTTAAATAATGGTCTCATAAAAAATGCAATATTTCTTATAATGTTTACTCAATCAGCTCTAAAATTTTCAAATTTTAATAAAAAATTAAAATTTTAGTACATTTACTAGATAAATGCATCTCGTTTGTTTTCGTAATACTTTTACTAATATATGATTATCACTTTTTTCTCTAACTGCTTTAAAGTTTTTCAAAAATATTGCTAAAATTTCACTTATAATTGTGATTTTTGTAAAATTCAGGTAATTTATTTTAAATTTTAATAGTTAAATAGTAATATTTGTTGGTATTGAGTCCTAAAAGAGCATTTATAATGTTTTAGTATGCTATTTTGTTAAAAAGTACTCCGAACGTGTTCGGATACCTTAAGACAATTGAATCAAACATATAGCTATTGTTTTGAAAAAGATGCATTTTTTTTATTGCAATGTGATACCCTCATATTTTTGTAGTAATTTTTTAAAGAATCCATTCTTCAGTGTAAATAAGCGCGAAGCAATAAATCAAACACACACCTCTAACTGACGAATACCTTTTGTCCAAGTGTCTCAATGAATAAAAATATCGAAGCAAGAGTTAAGAAATTAAATATCATTTCGGGATATAATATCTCTCAGATTTATAACCTTTTATACGGTAAAATCACAATTTACAAACGGAATACAACATTAGTTTAACTCTAGAATTCAGTATCCAGTGAAGTGGTTTAAGAGTTGTTCTATAATTAGTCTAGATAAATAATTGATTGTTCCACTTAAACTATCCTTGAACTTCAAATAGTTAGCGTTCCATTTCCCTTCTCCCATTGTACAATATAGGAAGAACACATTTGCTTACGCCTCATCGAATGTGAAATCATTCCGATCTGACAATAACATTCCACAACAGGTTAATCGAAGCAATTCCCCGATTGGGAAGACTTCCCCAACACCAATGCTAAGTGGTGAGCCATCATCATTCAGGCAGCCCAGAGAACATTTTATTTTACGCCGACCTACATTGTCCGAACCAGGAAATTAGGACAAGCTGATTGAATGAATCGATTGAGCAGAAACACACTTCGTTTTCTCAACGTTCCCCCCCCTCCTTTTTTTTATTTCTTTAAATATTGTTTTTTTATGTAACATTCTCTCTTCCCTTGGGCTCTGGGAATTCTCTTGTTGAAGGTTAGAAGGGGCATTTTAGCAGCTAATAGACCAATTGGTAGTATTCTGTCCCAATGACCGAGTTTTTGTTTCTTAGAATGATTCTCTCCAATGTCGTTTTTCCTGATAGAGAAGGTAATCTCTATCAGGGCTATCGTTAATGAACTCTTTTATGCCCTACCGTGAGATAGCTTTATTCATTGTTGGTGTTGCGTACGAACAAATTTTCGCTCTGCACAAATTTTCATTATCTCAAATGATTTTTGTAAAGGGAATCGGTAAAGCGAATCCGTATTGAGACCGGATGATTAAAAAGATTGGTATTTTGAACAACCTTAATGTCTATCACGGGCAGTTCTCAAAATTAGGCGAATGATACGTTAATGGAGACATCTCAAGTTGGATGACGCTAGGTCAGCTGCTGGCCTCAGGTATTTACATGGGGTGATGCAGGTTTTTGACATTTTTAAAGGTCAATCTAGTTTTCACTTTTCCCGTTCCTCAGGTTCTATAACGATTTAATTATCCTTCATTTAGTCAGCCTTAAAATAGGTGATATTGATCAACTATAAATGAAGTACAGTAATATCCCAAACTTGCGCTATAGGTGGGACTGAGGGACAACCACTTAAGTCGGGGTACAGTTTCGCGTATAAATACATATAAATTATTTTTAATTGGGGCCGGAGACCAAAGAAAATACTAATTTAGAAGAAAAAAATGCTTCATAAAATCGAAGATATATAAATAAAAACTCGCAAACTAAAATTATTTTGATGTAGAGGTTGTCATAAAATCTAACAAGTAGTCTGCCTGCAAAAAGATTTTTTTTTCTCCAGCAAAATTTCCTCGCAGCTTGCTAATAATTTTTTTGTTTTTTCCTTGTTTTGTTGAAACAATACACTTCGTTGGAGTTTTTATTTTCCGAAATTTTTGAAACCTTTTTCAATTAAACTGAGGTCTTCTGTCAAATTCCCAACAGTCATTCGATCTTCTGATTGAGTTAGGTCTAAAGAGTCTTCTTCACTGTATTTAGATATTTATATAAGTTTTAGTATTTTATTGTACTCAGATATTTAAATAATTTAGACAATATCGATAATTTTTTACACTTTTGGAATTTAAAAAACTTTCCACTTACAATTGATACTATTACAGTTTGATATCATGATTCCTTTTTGTGAAGACTTAGTAAAATAGAAAAATAATACTAATTTGTAATAATTTTTTTAAAAAAATAGTTTTAACTGCTCGTTTATTATTTTTGTGCCATAATCACCTCTTCTGTGCAGCACATTTACCACAGATACAAAGCTATCTATGAAGTTTACCATTACATAAATACGGTTCTTCATACAATAGTTTAGCAATTTGAATGGGTTTTTTTTTAATCTGATTAAGTGATTAAGCCTAGTTTGAAGCAAATTATATTTTTTAACCTCATGGTCATATTTATTTATTTGCTTGATTATGGGGAGATTATCTTAAAAGATTTGCATATCTGGTATTTTAATCCCTTTATTTTTCGGAATTTTCCTCCTGTTTTCAATTACTCTCAAATAATTTTTTTACAATTCAGTTCGTCATGATATTTACGTTTTTAAAAAAAATTGTACAAAGGTGAAAATATATCTATGGTTGTTGGCTTAAAAAGATTTTTGTAACTTATTTTTGCACACCTTAAATATAAATAAATTTTGAAAAACTTCTGGTCACACAATGATATTAAAAATATTGAATATCCTCAATTCTATGAGAAAAGTTGAATTCCAGACAGGTATTCCCTTAAACGCATCTCAAATATAACAATTCTTGAAAGATTTCAACCTAAAGAGAGAGCATTTTGCTAAATTGCTTTCCCTAAGGAGATGTACGATTATTCCTCTACGGCTAACCTTTTAGTGAGCAGCTGAAATAACTTTCAGGAAAATGAATTATAGGCCAATAACTTGTTCGCGAGTGAGTTTGAAAGACCTTAAATGCAGGCCACAGATTGAGGTTGCGGTATTCATTCGAAATGAAAAGCTTTCATCTTTTACACTTATTAGTGAAAGGCACGGGGTCCTTTCATATCAAACTTCATTTGATACAAATGTGTTTTTCGTAATTTTCTCACGGCTGTTTTCCGCATGTACTACTTTTCATTTATTAATGAGATTTCCTTTCTCAACAATGAGACAAGCACATTTCTCATTCTTTTCTGTATGTTTATATTATTATCTTTTTCATTTTTTTAGAATACTCAGCACTTTTAATGCAAACAAACACAGATCATGTTTCAAGATATTTTATCATGGAACATGTGATCTTGAGAAAACTAACCCGAAGAATTGTGTACAAATTTCCGAAAAATTAAATTTTCATGTTTAAAAAAATGCTTAAAATACAGGGTTGTTCATAATTACCCTTCGGGAAAGCACTACAGTGAAAAAAACTAAGACGAATACAACAAAAAAGAATTTTTGAAAGAAAACAGAAACTATTCATGTTTTATTTGCATACTTCACAGGTGTCCTGTGTGTGAAACCTTGGTTACATTGTGAGCGCGACCTATTTGGCAACGCTCCTTCGCCATCTTGCCTACCTAAGGGTGAGGGGGGGGGACAAAGCATCACCAACAACTTCCATAATAATCAGTCACAAGTGAAACTACAAAAGGAAACCCTAGGAGTGATATAAAAAGAGAGCAATCTATTCTCAATGAATAACTCTAAGTAAACACGACTAAGTGAACTAGACAAAGTGAACAAGCGCTAGCGATCGGATTACTATATCTAATTCAATCGATCCTAGATCCTTAATATAATAATTTAATATCTTAACAACTCCTTCCTTAACTCGCGCTCGCTATGTGTGTGAAATACTCAATGAAATATTCTAATATTCTCACCTACGTATCACCGCAACAACTCTCCTGCTCCTTCTATCTTACATTTACAAAACCTAGACTTTATACAGTCAAACTAATTTAAATATCAGGGTTTCTTCTTGAGAGGCTGTGAATTATAGAGCGAATGCTGGCCCCAAAGTTTCCCTAAGAGGAATAGTAAAAAGGACGCGTATAGATCCGTCACAACATGGCATTCATCAATATACGATAGCCCAGTTTCTGCTACACTCTGTTCAACATGGTACTCTCAAACGTTATTGACCGCACGTGTTATCTGAAAACTTGGTCTTTTACATGAGCCCAAGTTTTCCTACCCCTTTTGAGGTATGTTGTAGCATAACTATATAAACGGATAACACATGCTGTCAGTGGCGTGATGGTGAATATTAGCTCCACCCCCACCCCCGCAAAGTCAGGTTTTGGGCCTAAAATCGGATCTTACAAAGGATTGCAAAGCCAAACGTACTTGGCGTCAGTCAGGCTTTGGGCCCTTGAGGTTTCTGCCTCCCCCTCTCTCAAAATGCGGGGGTGTACGTTACGCCACCGCGTGATGTCAATAACGTTGATAGTACCATGTTGAGCAGAGTGTGGCAGGGCCTGGACTATTGCATTAATGTATGCCGTGTAATCAATGTTTAACACATAGAGCATCTGTGAAATATGTGAATAGCACTTGATTTTTTTTGTCTTCCTTCAAATGTTTTTTATGCTTTATTTTATTTATTTATTTACTCTAGAGCTATGAAATCCTGGAGGGGATAATGAGTAACCCTGTAGAATTAACCCAGTGACAGCATTAGAGATGCTTCAAAGGACTAAGGAGTTTAGACAAAAAGAGCCCCGATATATAAATCTGATGTTGTAAGCATTCTCAGCATAGTGTTGTTTACTGAAAAAATAGTTTTTCAAAGAATATCTGAACTGGGGTAGTTAAAAATCAAGAGTTTACACATTTTCAATTGGTCAACAACTTGTTTAACGCAGCTATAATTGACAATGCAAAAAAGATTAGTATTTTTTTTTAAGCAGTTGTTCTATTTTATAGAAAGTATTGTTTCAATTAAAATTAATCCGAGAGATATAGATTTTTGTCCTACTACTGTCAGACGTATAATTAGTAATCTAAACCGGTATGGATGAGTAACAGTGGGGAAATGAAATTTTGTGAAGGTTCGTTGATTATTCGTTGTTTAAGCTTTTCTGGGCTTTTCTATATGGTGAAGAATAAATTTGGAGTTTGGGGTTGCACAAAATATAGATAGTTATATTTTTTTTAAGAAAATGTGTCACTACTTAAGTGTTTTACATTACATATTTCTGTATGAAGGATATACAGGACAGTATATCCTTTAAAACGGAAAATTCGATCTATTTCAGTCTACCGTCTTATTTATCACTGATTTGGTGAATTAAATTTGCTACCGTAGCTATTATGACTAACTCGCGAGAAGTGCATAAGAAGCGCTAATGGCTTCATTGTTTTCCCATCACACACACAAAGATGTGGACTAAACTAGGATTACTGCCAAAAACTTGTAATTGCATACCACACATGAAATTCTCTATTGAACGGAACGCAAATAATTACATAAAAGTTTTAAGTATATGTTCTAAAAATTCTCGTTTTTAAATCAATGAGATTTACTTCCTAGGAACTTCAATGAATTTCAAACGACATGAAATAAAAGAAAAACTTGCACAAATTTTGTTAGAAGTTATTACAATTAGAAGTTATTACATTGAATCACGCCACACAGGTTATTTTCCCTGCAATAACACTCTCTTAGGGGGAAAATTGAGTTTTACAGGCAAAGTTTGCTTCCCAGCGTAAACTTGGAAAAATAAAAGAATCGAAACTTTGAAGATTTTACCAGTGTTATACCAGATTGGCAACTAACATGGAATAAAATACGATATCATAAAGGAATCATCGAGAAGACTCTAGGATCGACTCTTCTTAAAATTTTCATGAAGCTCTCTGAAGGACTTTTGAAACTAAGGTCAAATTAGTTCAGAAAAGAATTCAGTCGTGTTCCCCCATTGACTGCGATAAGAGAGAGAGTTTGAATTATTACTGTTGTAGATCCGATTCTGTTTATAACAAGTGCGATATGCACTACTTTAAATAATCTGTTATAATGTTTCTTCGTGTAGTAATCTATTCTTCCTTGTCCATTCATAAATCTGTTATTATCAAATAATGGAAGACATCGGATGCTTTTCCTTCTCTCAAATTTGCAACAATATAGAGAAAAAGTCTGAGGGAATATTTGTCTGAAAAACTGAATTGACTGAAAAACAGTCAATTTTAAAAATGTATTGATATTTTTAAAAATTATTTCATATTTAATACCTTTTTATGTTTACGAAAAAATGTTTTATTATTTTACCTTATTATTTGTTGTCTTGTATATTGTTTCAATTAGAGTTTTCAGCAGTGTTCTCACAGTTAACAGTTACAAAGTTTTCGATGAAAAATTAAACAAAGCAAATTTTGGTCATTGAACTTCCAATTCATATATTTTCAGTTGTATTGATCTGACATTCTGTAATCGGTGGAATTTAAGTAATCAAATAAAAAAAATTTATGTTTGTGAATTTTCCTTGATTTAGTATTATCTCTTATCATATGATAAAAGCAAATGAATTTATTTCTTTAAAAATAGAATTCTCTTTTAGAGTACATCAAATATATCGTATCACAAAGAGCAACAACGAATTAAAAAAAAGATTTCGGAAAATAGGACGTAAATTTGCTATGTTTTTCTTGTAATTAATACATAGATACATTATGAAATTGAGTATATATATCCAATGTATACTTCATACGGAAATGCCAGCAATTGGCGTAACGTACACCCCTGTAACCCCCGCATTTTGGAAGAGGACAGGATTCTCGGGTGCCCAAAACCTGAATGTCTCCAAGTATGTATTTAATCAATTTATAAAATATTCAAGTCAAACCCTGACTTTGCAGGCGGACCCTAATATTCTTCGTTACGCCATTGGTGCCGGCTCAGGTGTCGTTCTCATCATTTGACCGAGGTTCAGAATCATGAGGTCCATTGCTTAGAAGTGTCACCGTGGTCGGTTTGTCGCTGGCCTTCTGCATCCAAGGTTGCGGGTTCGATCCCCGGCCCAAGTCGGTGAATTTTCGTGATGCAGAAAATCGACAGCGGTCATGTCGTATGACTATATGGCATGTAAAAGATCCCTAGAGTGTCTATTTGGCTTGGGCGCTTTCGGCAAAATTAAAACCTGGTACAAGTTCGCATCGTCAGAGCTCAGGTGCCTCCCTCTGTGGAGGAAACTAGGCGTCAAAATTACCAGCGGCGCCGCACTAAAGAGTGATACCAGCTCTTGGGGATGTACTAGGTCTGCAATGGTAAAAATACCAATCTTCAGCCCATTGGATAAAAAAAAATCAAAAAAGAAGCAAAAATGTGAGTGAGCATTGTACGAAAGTTGTTAAAAGAAAACTGGTATGAAAGTAATGGTTAGGTGGTTCATTTATTAGTTAAAACTTTATTAATTCAATTTTATCATTATTTTGAAATAAAAAGAAATACTTTATCAAAGAAACAGATAAAATAAATCGGTTTGTTCTTCAAATAGAATGTGTCAGTGCGAAGACGAACGCATTCTTGTAAGTCATTGGTACCGGAAGGAGCAATAACACAACAATAACCCCTCACAATAGGAATTTTAGAGATGCGTTTCGCCTTCTGGTTACCTTAATGAACGGAAATGTCTATTCATTTTAGCTCAGTTCGGGATAGATTAAACGTTACATAAAGAAAAAAAAATATCTAAATATCTGCCGCTAAGATGAATGGAGTAAGTGCGCAGTTGATGAAGAAATATGCTCGTTAATATTTTTTGCACACACATTCCTTTCTCTCTTATATAATCATCTTCACGGTAAAAGCCCTTGAAATTTCCAGATGAACTATTAATGATCTTTTTATATGAATATATATATATATATATATATATTTGCAAAGACCGTCTAAGTTCAAAGATCAAGTGCGTGTGTAAGAACGTCCTTCCAGAAGGTTTATTGACAGCTTACTAAAGTTGTGGTGTATTTCTTTGCTGAAAAAATAATTTTCGCATGTTTTTAGCAGAATATATGAATTTTTGTAATTATTCAGCTTTATAAATTTATGAATCAATTATTCAAATGAAGGAGATAAAAAAATTTTAAGTTCCTTTTTTGAGTCACAGAACACATGAAATGAAACCCGAAACAATTTAAGACCCATTCTAGATTTTTTTACTTAGCACTGAAACTGGTTTGCCCGCACACCGTACAGGCTACCAAAAGTTAGCCGCGACCCCGGTTTGCCCTTTCGCACTGATATTTTCTTCTTTCTTTGATTTGCACATATTTTTAATTCTTTTTGGGAGATTGTATTAATGCCAAAGTTTTTAAGAGATATAGGTTCTCTACGGTACTGAAAAGGTAGTATTTTAGATTCTTGAAAATTTTCAATCAGGAACATGGATCGGCAAGACCATGAGCAGTTTGTTGCATGAAAAGAAATGAAAGTTGAAAAATAATTTTTAAAAAAAAGCAAATATATTGCTGTCTGGATTGCGATGCAAAACTTTGGATCATACCATGCTTCAAATTGTGTATGCATATCTACGCACACACAAAAAACCCTCAATCCGTTTGAAAAAAAGGGCATGAACATGAAATTTTTTTGTAAGTATGAGAGGAATTTTTAATGATACATGAAACTTTCTTCGTAGCATGCGGAGTGTACTTACAAAATGGAAACCTTCAAGGTTTTTTGTGTTCCACACAATTATAAAATAAAAAATAGCGTGAAAACTTTAAAATTGAAAATTAAAATAAAATTCTTCCATTTTCTGATTCTATTAAGTATTATGCTTTGTTATGTAGAATTTAAAAAATCTGAAAGGGTTCTTATATGAAATATACATCTATACTCAATAAAATTTCACAATTCTAAATGTTACGCTAACTTTTCGGAACAATTTAGAAATGTTTTTGCAAATATGATTAAAAAGTTAAACACGCGTGCAGTTTCTCTCACTTTTTAACATCCTTTGTGTTTTATTCAAGTAATTTTTTCTACATGTTCGCTATTTTGCTCGATTATAGTTCAGCGGACAGTTAATAGCTAGGTTATGTGATTATTAGCGTATGAAGAAAATATGCATTGTAACTAAAATATGAAATGTTTGTTTTCGATAAATATTGTTCTACTAATCATTGCATTCTAAGTAGTTCATTTACCTCGTACCATTGTGATCTTATCATTTGTCAATAAATGAATACAATTATAAACTGTTTTTCTTTCTTGAACTGTAACTATGTCTCTCTGGAAATTTTATTCAGTTCTACTGATAAAAATTATATAGAATGGCTGATATATAGGATTTTAGATTCATTGTAATCTGTATCTAAGTAGAATAACACAATTTCATATAGAACAGTATTATTTGCATTTACGCTTAATTGTAATAATGACGCGTCTCTTTATGTGTGCATATGTAATTAAATTTTAAAATTCGATTTAATTTTTTTTCTCAATGAAATACTTTGCTGTCATTTTCTGACTAAAAATATTTTTATCATTTGCAAGTTAGTTCTTTTCTTTTACAGATATCATTTTGCATATATTTGTTAAAGTTTCATTTATCGTCATGTCCAACTCACTTGCAAATATGGCCGCTGTAGCTTAGTGGTTATGGTCACAAGCAAATGGCCAGCATATCATGAGTTCGAGTCCTAGTGCCACTGAAGAACTGCCGTATATGCGGGCTGGCGCCATTTTTTTCTGTAGAGGCTCAAAGTCCTCCCGTTTTAGTGGTGTGATAGTTTGGAGTGGGGTGTGCCAGTTTAGGTGTCATCCTCGTTACTTTATAACGGGTTCTATTCGTGGTTTTTCAACTAATCCTCTTGGGGAATCAATTCTTTAACTGTGATTTTAGTTTAAAAACCGCTTTCCTTAGACTTGATTTTACATAAATGTAAGTACTATTCAAACTCTGACGTTTGGGTGTGTGAGGTTAATAGTGAAATCTGAGAATAAGAGAAAGTGAATTGCGATTGGAAAGTCGCGCAGTTTCAAATTAATATTCATCTTAGAATCCCCCGGGAGTGGTGGAAGGAAATATTGTTGGGGCTGACCGAGCTATCGTGGTTCGAAAAGAGTTGTTATAAGGAGCTCTGACTCAAGATAAGTTATTTTGAATAATCTAAAATGGTATATTAAGTATTAGGATTGGGGCTGTGGGTAGCCTAGTGGTTAGAGCATCGGACTCAAGATCGGAGGACCTGGGCTCGATGTTCAGTCCACCAAATACTCCTCTTCCCCGGAGCACGTGCTCGTTAAATTAGTAATCCGAAAGTGTTGTGGGCGGTCGGAGTAGAAACCACGGGTGCAAAGGTGCTGGAGAATATTTCCTTCCAGTCTATGCCTAAATTGTGAAGGTGGAGATAGGTGGTGTCACCATCTGTCGCGTAGCTATCTCAGGCTCTGACAACTTTCGCCAACTGACACACCAACAACAACAAGTATTAGGATTTAAATTGCTCCCAGAGTTAGACAATAACGATGTATATCATTCATAAAGTGTTGAAGATAGAATAAAAGTAGCTATTTTTAAGATCATGTCTTCTTCCCCGAACCTTTTTACACCTCAGGCCGCAACAACTTGACCTTCGCTCAAAATTGTGAGCTCCGTCACTAATAACTCTCGTGCTGCCTTGTAGGGCGACTTCAAAAAAACTCACTCACCGAATCATCGTTAACAGCTGGAAGTCTAGATAATCTTTCACAAATGATCGAACTAAACATTTTAAGGGAAATTAAATTCGGTGCAGATAAAAAGGGACTTTCTCTCATGGAAACGTTTTTAAAACAATTTAACATTAGGACTTGCTATGTTTGTGCACGGACATAGCATCTGTTTTTAATGCATTTAATGAATCCCTTAGCCAGCGGTTCTTAAACCTTCGATCACAAAGGACTCCCTTTAAGTTTCAGACTGACATAGCGGACCCCCCAAGATTTTGAACACCCCTCCCTAACTTAATAGTCTTGATCGAAATACATGTTCTAGAGTGGAGTTTTTCATTAAGGGCAATTTAGCGATCTAGTTTTGGATGGACATCTTTCAATTTTTCCATGAGGCCTTTCAGAGTCTGCACAAGAGGAAAATCTTAACATTAAATGAGAGATCTTCGCGGACCTCCTAGAAAGAAGCTGCTAACCCCAAGGGGTGCACAGATCACAGTTTAAGAACCACTACCTTAGCACATGAAAAAAGAAATATGCGAAGTTTTATGCTTAAAAGATCTGGAACTCTTTTGAGCATAGAACAAGGAAAGGCCCAGAAGGACCCGGATAAGCTAGACTTAATCACATTTTCTAGTTATAAATTTCGATCCTCCAGTGCCATGAGGGCCTGTAGATCTTCTGTGCCCATAGCCCGAAATGAACTTAAATCAGCCTGCTCCATGTAATATAATTGCGACTTCTTAGAGAATTTAAAATTGTATTTATGGTATTTCAAAAAATGCACAATGTGTGGAAAAAAATGGATACGTCTATCGAATTCCTGACTATCTGTTATTTTATCTGGTATCAACGAAGCAGTTTCGAAATTCAATATATTTCTGCTTCTTCTTTTGACTTTGTTTGAAAGGATAAATTTATCTTTGAAAAACACTTAGAGCTTTGAAAGGTCACTGTAAAGTTTCACCATTCACTCATCAACTATCACTGGAAGAGATTAACTCGGTTTCGTGTAGCCTTCTTCGTCCGACCCAAATGATGTTCTGCAGGATTAAGTTCAGAAAAAAAGAGTTAAGAGGAAACTGATGCTTTGACGATCTCTTTCCGTGTTCATGAAATCAACAAATCATGATTTCCGTCTTCTAAAAAGCTATTTTCAAAAGAAATCATTTCCTTTCAAGAAAGGTGAAATAGAGAGTATTTGCTGGTCGCCCACACAAGTATTAATTATTTTATTGATCTTCCTTTGAGATGGACATTTAAAAAATAAAGCATTTGATATCATAAATAAATTAATTCGTCTTTTAAACAATATTTTTGAATTGATAAACTCTCGAAGTATTATATAAGAACTAACGAATTTTTTTGAGAGAACTGAAAATTCAAAGAAATGCGTGTGAATATACTTTTTATGCCCAGAGTCTTGTAAATTTTTTTTGTTGTTGTCGTTTTTTTCAATTGTGCACTTAATTCGCATTCTTTCTCTTAAAAAAAAAGTTAGAAGCGAATATCAAAAACGCATGCAGTCAAAGTAAAATATAACGCTGAACGACACGCGCGCCAGCAGATTTACGTTTTCTTTTCACATAAAATTTCATAAAACGAGATAAATAAGCTTTCGAAAAAATATCATCTCAGTTATTGTTTTTTTATTATCAACTCCAGCATCTAAATAGTTCCCTTTTCGAATCAGTTGTCGTGCTGGAGGTAATGGTCAAAAAGGGAGGAGAAAAAGATAAAAAGATTTTAGATTAAAAAAAAAAGACGTATGAAGGCCCACGTTGTTTCAGACGCATGCGCAGTCAACCGCGACCTCATTGCGGCTGTGCCCTTGACCTTCTTAGAAGGTTCATCTTTTACAGTGTTTTTGACATTGATTTTGCCTTGTCTACCTGAAAAAGGGAGAGAAAGCTTAAAAAAATATTCGAAAATAAAGCGCTTCATGACTCCTGCTGCAAAGAATTTTTCTTTTGTAATAATTTTTGTAGAAAATTTATATTCGAAGAGATTGCTTTTAGAAAGTTGTTCTTTTTGTAAGTTTATATAGAAGGGAGATATATTTTTCTTTTTGGGGTATTTCTGAATTCTTTTAAATAAAATTTCGTTTGCCTATTTGTATGCATTGGAATTTTTTACATAAAACAAAAAATGTCTATGGAGAAGGGAAAAATATTAGCAAAAAGAGTAACAAAAGTTTTATCACTCTTCAGAGAAAGAAACGGATATTTAATAATTCAGATATTATTCTATTTAAAAATTTGTATAATTTAAATCTATGTAGAAAATTAAAAGGGAAATTATAAAATCTATTAGTATTTTTAAAAAAGTTTTTGAGCGTTTTTGAATGATTACACATTGATATAAACAGATTTGTCTGTACTTATATAAAACTATATCAACAAAAAAGCTTGTTTTTTTTCTTAAATTAATTCATTAACAGGCATATAACGCAGATAAATGAATTAAAAAAAATTGTTACTACACATTAATAGTGTTATGGTTTTTTTCTTAATTCTGTGTATTTTCAGTACATAATAACCATTAATGTGCATAGAAATTTAATTAATTTCATTGCCCTATGGTTTTCATTTTTATTTCATCATAGGTGAATGAAATTTAATTAAATTAGTTTCTTTTTTAAAATGACCTAATAAATTTTTATAATAAAATGTGTAATTTTAGCTCTACGCATTCATGGGTTGTAAAGTGTTTTTTAACTATCTATTTTATTTTTAAAAAATAGAGGTAAATTAAGGCTTATTATTAATAATTGAACAAATACCTTTTTGATGTAAATGTGAAATTTATTTGATTTTTCCCCTTTAAAAACTTATTTTTCGGGACCGTCTTAGTTTTGAATAAAACAAAATAGTTTTAATTTAAAATTCTTTAGAATATTACTTTTAATTCAATGAGTAATAATTAATAAACTAAGTAATTGTGTGTAATAACTTATTTTTATTTTCTAACATACAATTATTGTTCAAATTTCGTATGTATATAGTCTGTTGTAAGATTATAAATTTCTTACGTCCCAACATTTCTTCAAAAAAAGCATCATTAATGAGAATTTCACAGAAAATCAGTTCCATAAAGCAATTTAGTAGTATTATTGAATTAGCTTTAAAAAGAAGATATATCGTATTTATTTTTGGTGTTTAAGGAATATTTGGAATTTCACTGTGATACGTGAATAAAAACAAATTTTGTTTTTCTAATAATGCAGACGATTTTTACTTGAAGTTCAGATGACTGTAGCCTTACTCATCTGGAAAGGGAAAAAAAGACAATCAAAATTGAATGATTTTTTTTTTAATTATCAGTAAAATTCCTCGCGGAAGTAAAATAGGAAAAGTAAAATAGCGAAACGTTTGGCTCTTCAAACGAAAAAGTAGTAATGGTGTATGAAATATTAAATACTCTTAAGGCTGTAATACCAATGTTTTGAACAAACAAAATTATAAGAAATGTAATGATCAGTCCTCAGAAAAAGAAGTTATTGAACTCGGGGTAATACTTAAAATTTTAAATTGGCAATTTTATACAACACCAGTCGAATCATAAAGTAACACAGAAGACAAGTAAACAGATGTCTGGTGTAACTGTAATGTGACATTTCAAATAATATGTGTTTTGTTAATCTTTGAAAACTAAATGGAAACCACTATTGTGAGAAACTCCATAAAGAATCATCTCTGAAGATAATAGAAAATGTCACTTCATGGAATTGTTCAAGAAATATTATTATTCTGGGACATGAAAAAAGTCCTTAGATGGTCAGGGCGACAGTAACATTTACTGGGATGATAAAGGAAAGAATCTCTAGATTCTCCAATAAACAAATGGCAGAGATTTCATTTTGTGATATTGTATACTTTCTCACATATAAAAAATTGCGACCTACGTAATGTTGATTGTGAAATGAATTCGGGCTGTTGTCAGCGAATGTTGTACAGAAGTCATATTCTTTAGCAACTTCTAGAAGCGCCGAAAGAGACATTTTAACAAAATAATGCTCAAAGTCATATATCTAAATCAATAAACAATTGATTTAAAGGAGAAAAGATCTTAACCTATATAATCACAACTCTGATCTAAACCGTAGAAATGGTGTGGAATTATTTTGAGCCATATATACGAAAAATAACTAGTAATATCGTTTGGCATATGAATTGGAAGTCGTCTTTTTGTTAAAATAGGAGAATATCCTCAATTTTTTAAAAAAACATTTCACTAACTCGATGGCAACACAAGTTGCTTAACTTATTCAGTCTAATAGTAAAAAGCGACATTTTACTAAATATAAAACTTACTTCTTACATGAGATTTTATCATTTTGTAAGAGGAGTTCTGGACTTTTTTTTGTTTTCATAGTTTTTTTTTTTTTTTTACATAAATTTCTCACGTGTAAGACTACATTTTACAAAAAGCTTCATGTACTGACATGAAGTATTTTTTTTTTTTAAATAAGATAACTTTCCACAATTATTTTTCAAAAAATGTTTTTATACGTTTCTAAAACAGCTGTAGTTTGAAATCACATTTTAAAATTGTTAAAATTATTACTTTATAGGCAACATAAATATGGATTCGTTATATAAAAAAGGAATGGGGTAGTGTGTAAAAATTAATTTGATGATTATTAGATAGATGTCATATTTTTAATTGAAGACCACTGAAATTAGTTGACTCTCTCCTTTTCCTAAACGTTTATTTTTGTTATAAACCATTTTTCATCATACAAAAAGAAATTTACTGCTGTCTTGGAATAATTTTAGAAGCATTGAATAATAATATTAATAAGGTACAAATTACTAATGCATAGTATTGTTGATAAAATTTCACATCGAAGTTTCCTTTCCTTATACTTCTATTATCATTTCGATATAAATAATCGGAATTATACACTTAAATTCGACTCTCTTAAGATATCCGACTACCCTAAAATTATGAATTTTGCCAAAAATTTGTCAAATTTTTTTCATGATTTTATTTCATAGACCATCTTATTAGCTTTATAAAAATACCAAGTTTATTATTTTCCGTTACTAGAACAAAAGCTATAAGTCCTTTGGTAAAAGTAGATGCCATTATTTTAAGCAAGATGTCATACTTCAAAAAGCGTTTTACTCAAAATGTTTTTTTTTTAAATGCTCAAACGGGGACAGCAATTGCTCAAAAAGTTTTGAAAATAATTAACTGAAATTATTTGTGTATGTTCTGTATAAAGTAGAAGTGTTCTAACCTTCAGATATATCAATCACTGTTTTATTACAAAATTTACAGTCCCTTATGTGAATATAATCATTGTTATTTTAAGCAATTTCATATTATAACTAAGATAAAGGGCTCTAGTTTTTGTAAACAATCAAAATATCTCTTATCCTGAAAGTCATTTCAAAAATGAATAACATAGCAACACATCAGAATCGAACAATTGAATTGGATTGGGCCCCGTTTATGTTATTCTTTGTCAATTTTTACACATTTCCCCCCCATTTTAGTAATAATAACTTCTTTTTCTCTTCTTAATTTTAGCATATTTTTCTTGAAATGTACTAAACAAATCTAAAAACCCCACGAAAAAATCCCCATACATTTTTATTGCTTTCCTTCTTCAAGTGGACAATAGACTGACCGCACCTGTTGTCAGCCGTTCTGTATTCTATTAATACTAAAAATATTTTTACTGTAAACATGCGCTTTTTAAAAAAAATTTTAAAATAATTTTATACATATATGCTATGTTATTTTAATACATAGTTTCAGATTTAAATGTATTAGAAAAAATTTCGCTTCGTGTATTTTGGGATTTTTTTTCTACCTTCTTGACTATTCGAACTCTTGATAACTCGGAAGTTTTTCATTGGTCCCTCCAACTTCGAATTTTCGACTGTATATATATACAGTCGACTCTCGATAATTCGAAGTTGAAAGAACCAATGAAAAACTTCGAATTATCAAGAGGGTAGAAAAACTCCCAAAATACACGAAGCGAAATTGTTTTGGAATTGAAATGGAATCCCCATATTTCCATTTAAAAAAAAAAAATTGCCGCAAGTAGTCGGATACTTAAAGTTTTCATATTTATGAATAATGTGTATAATAAAGTTAATATATATATATATATATATATATATATTTGCTCTTCTGTAGTTGTAACTAAACAAGATACTATATTTTATCGAAATTTTTCAGCCAAATAAAAAGATTGTTATTTTTCAAATGTTATTGAGTTTGATTTATGGAAAACTAAAAAAAAAATATTTTCTCTTTTGCAGTTCAAACCTACATGTCGCCCGTCCAGACTCAATGCATTAACATTGACTATTATATCAACGACAATGGCATATCGGATACGTTTACTGATCAAAGATGGATGAGACTTCGTAAGTATTTCATCTACAGCTTTTACGAACTACTATTATTTTAATAACATGAAACTGAACTAGGAACAGGGTTGATATCTCAATGTATAAATATGATGATTTAAAGAATGTTTTCTTTTATTCTGATAAATATTCTTTCTTTAACTATGGTAGATAAAAAAAAAAAGTTAACGTAAAAGGGAAGTACTCGAAAGTTCTACGAAAAATAGTTTTTTGATTCAAACGATTTTTTTTTCTTTTATTAAAATATTTACTTTCTTTCATTGTAAGTTGATCTTAATCCCTGAAAAAAGTTCTTTTCCTTTTACGGTTGAATAGTTTTCTTGAGCAAAAATAATTTGCTACGCAGTTTTGGAGAAAAAATATTTGTCTTTCATATTAACAATGTATTATTTGTGTAAATTTTATTGCAGTATTTCTTTATGCAGATGATTTTTGAGCATGTTTTTCAGTGAAAGATTCGCTTTTTCTCTTTTCTATCAATGATTAATTTTGCATATTTCATTCCACTTTCTATAATAAAAAGTATTTCATGATTTTTTTTCTCATCAGAATAATTTACGTTCTTCTTTACAATCAAAACGAACTAATTATGTTTCCAGTTGATTTCATTTTTCTATACTTAATAACTTTCCCAAATATGAATATATATTTTTTCTCCCTCTGTAATGTTTTCATGCGAAATAACTTAATTTTCATTGCATTTCGTTATGCATTACTTATTCTGAAATAATACAAAACGAGTTTGTAATGAAGAAAAGTAAAATTCATATTAATAAAAATGCCACGCATAGAATATATTTTTCGCTCTAACTAAAAGGGGAAAAGTGCAAAGATACGAACAAAGGAATCTATCCATAAACAGTTTTTTACTTTTAAAAATCGGAATAATTATTTTATTTATTATCAAAATGATGAAGAGAATTACCTAAAAAACTGAAATGTTGATATATATATAATCAAAATTTCTCTTCAAGAGAAAGATGAGTAAACATGATTAAAACTGAAAAGAATTGAAATTGCAAGATAACCAGACAACAGAATTTAAAAGGAAATATGAAAATTTTTTTAAAAAAAGTTAAATATAAAAGTATTGATGCTACAGTATTATCAACATTGCTGACTTAGGACAGCTTGTATATATATATATATGTGTAAAAGTGGGGTTCCACACTTTTTGTAGCCAGCCAACCTTCCCTCCTTTCTGTTAATAATACTGAGCAAAAACCGATTGAAAATAATGGATAGGAAATCTAAATCCATTATGAGAAAAAGGTAACTTACCTAAAACTTGCATACAGAAACGCAGAACCCGCGCTAAATCTGAATACAATAAACAAGTTATTGCCAGATTCTGGACCCAAATACATATTCAAAGCAAAGCAATGACTGAAAAGTAGCACTTAGCAAAAGGATGAAAAAAATAGAAATAATAAATTAAGAATTGTAATCATACTACCATTATCTTAGAGACACTAAGATTTTATGATTTAAAAAATAAAAAATTAAAATAAATTTTAAAAAGTAATTTTATTTAAAATAGAAATTGGGGGTATCTATAACTATCTAGGAAGAATAATAAATTTATAATAATAACCTGTTAATAAACTATATGGAAATTTAATCCTTACTATTTAGAATTTCTTTATTCAAATATCTATTAATAAAATTAATTGGGTATTTTTGAATTAAACAATATTTAGTAAAATGTTTATAGTTTTTTATTTTTTCTGATTAATTTGAAACTAGAAATTTATTGCGTAGTGTGTAATTAATAACAATATTTCTGAATATAGAAACATGCATATTTACTCTCCCAATGCGGTACTTTTATAATATTGAAATTAAAGTCTTCTCGTTTATCATAAATATTAGTAACTATTTTACTATCTTTTAATTTAATTTCTATATCAAGAAAATTTGCTTCATAATTGTTACTATTTGTCTGAATTAAATTAAGATATTGTGGATAAAAATTAATGTTAGGTTTAAAGTTGTCTTGCTTGCCAAAAATGATTATATCATCTATATAGCGAAAAAAGTAATATTCTAAGTTGATATTCTATGAAACTATTTTCAAAATGATATAAGTATAAATTGGCAAGACAGTTGCTAGCAGGGCCACCTTGTATATCTATTCATAAAATAAAAAGAAAAAGTTTTATCTCTTATTTTTTAATTTAAAGACCGAAAATTCCCCCCATCCGCATAATTGGATAAATATGTACATTTTTCTTTAAACCTATGTTATGAAATCGCCGTATACAGAAAAACTATACATACTAAACTACATACAGAAAAACTATCTCATTCTCAGTTTCTTCGAAATTTTAGAATAAACAATATTTAACACTACATCAACTTGTGTGGTCGGAAGGAAGACTAGCCATATTCAATATAACTTCAATTTATTATTCGATACGATCAATGAAACAAATTATTACCCGAAGTTAAGAGATGCACCCAAATACTAAATATGAATAACAATAGCGAGGCAGACGAGATACGAGAAGACTATAAATAAACAGATCATTTACGTCTGAGAAATACCTTCTAATTCTTAGAGACCTAATCTAATTTGATTTGCATTTGACAAATTGTCAACTTTATTATTACAAAATATTCGGCTACTAAGTATCCACGCCTCACTTCACGTTTAATCAATCGCTGCTAGACGTAGCAGTCTAATCTCTCTCTCTCTCTAATCTCCCTAACTCGAAAGTTTAATCATTATATGCAAGACTTAATTTGCATACTCACATCTTTTTCTTCTCGCAGGAAGATTTTCAATAAATTAAATTTTAAAGACCATTTTTCCCCAAGAGGACTGTTAGTTGCAAAATTCCGAATAGACCCGTGACAAACTTACCTCTCCGACTTCTCTGTAGTTTCAAAATAAATTCAGCTAATTCTGTCAAGTCTTTATTCGGATTGAAACTTAAATTCAATAAAAAGGATTCTAGCTCTGGTGATACCTTCATCATTTCATCGAGACTGAGAATTTCTAGGACACTTTCGTTGTAGCCCATTATGGGGACATGGCAGTGACATAACGGAGAATATTAGGGCTTCCCAGCAAAATCAGGTTTTGCCTTTAATATTTTAGAAGTTGGCTAAGTACGTATTGTACTTGGCGTCAGTCAGGATTTGTGCTCTCTAGGATTCCCCCCCCCCCTCCGATGCGGGGTATACGTTACGCTACTGAGACATGGTACGATTTGTAAGAAAATCTTTAATTAAATGGTTTCTCACGGATCTATATGCGGTTCTTCTAATCTCTTCATGACTCTTTTAGGAAAATATTTAGTTCAACCAACTTTCACCGAGTAAGGAAGCGTGATTATGTAAATGAAGAATATTATATAAATTCTGTTTTCGCGAGTTTGTGAGTTGGCACGTTGGAGTTGGCAAGTAAGAGTTAACATAGAGTCTGCGAGTTAGTTGTTAGTTGAAGATTGAAAGAGATTGGAATTAGTTAGGGGTTAATTAGTTTCCAGGGTAGGATCTGATGCATAAAAAGTACAGGTATTGTGAGCTTCATTAAGTAGAAGTTAGCTTATTAGTGTGCTACGTAGTTATATTTGACCGTATTTAAGCTGTCTTAAGATTCAGTTGAGGGTCTGTAGTAGTATCCCCTTGTTATAGAATCTCTCCTCTGCGCTCTACTGTTTAATCATCTACCTTATTTAGAACTATTTTGTGTCTGATTGATATTTGAAATTAATAAATTGATTAGATTGAAATCATGTCTGTGGGATCATTCAGTTTCTCCCACACATCTAGCCGGGTTTACAGGTAGACAAGAGGGTTCAGAGTCGAGCAGAAACCGACCGCTATCACAGGTTTTTACAATTTTTTGCTTGTAACCAATGTATATGGATTACGTAAAACAGTTTTTGTGCTCAAAATGCTACCAAAGGCAAACCATTTAATTTTTTAAAGAAAAGTTTTAAAATTTATGAAGGGATTTTAAAATGCCACTCCTCCTACAATAACTGACGTAGACACATAAAATTTGATTTATAAATGCATCAAACTATGTGTAACAAAAGTTGGTATGGTGATGGTATGGTATGGCTGGTTTTGACAATTGAAAAAAAAAGCCTTAGCATTTTAAATGGAGATAATGAGTTATTTTTTTCTTGCTGAGATGAATCCATTTAAAGTTTTTATTTGCCATTGAGATGTTATTAAAAGTTATTATGACTCTAAATTTTTTTTTAACTCAGAGCTTTCAAATTTTGTGAGATTACAGAAAATTACAATAATAATAATAATAATTTTTGCTAAAAAAGTTTAATTTGAATTTTTGATCGATGTTGTCTCTTGAATCGTACTGTGTCCCTTTAAGTAACTTCAGTAGGGTCACAATTATTAATTTTAATGTTTATTTTCTCAGAAATGCAATATCGAAAAATAATGCTCTAAATTTAATGCACATTTTAGAGCTCATGCTTATTTTCGATGAGTTTTTTTCTTATATAACTCTTTTTTTGGTAAAATTAAAAGCAAAAATAACATTACCAACTTCAAGAGCTCATTTTTATTATGCTATAACTTTCTTATTAATTTGAGAAGAATCATTTTTGAAAAGAGGTTGAACCAAATATAATAATTCGAAAACAACAATTTAAACAACGGTTTTATCTGATTTTCTTTTGTAAAAAAGTTTTTCATTTCCCTAAAACTTGATCAAAACCCAATTAAGACGAATCGGTGAAGGGTGAAATTCAAATTTCTCTCTTAATTGAGGTTAACGTACTATAAAGTAATGCAAGTCATAAAATGTAGTATTACTTTTTCTTTTACTTATTCCTTTCGAATATTTATTATAATCACTATTCATATGTCGATTTCAGCCATCAAAAATAAATTTCTTATACAAATTTAACGTGTATAAGTTTTAAAAAAAAGAATGTGAAAAGCTACGTGATAGAAGTGAAACTTCTTTGGCGACGTTAGCCGTAAATTCAGGAATAGATATAATTATATTAAACTGCTGAGATAACTTTAAACTTCATTTTTTCTTTGAAAATATTTTTATTCAATTTTCTGCATCATCATTTTACAAGAAAGACACAATAGGTGTGTGGCAACTAAAGTAGGATATAAAAATCCTCGATTGTAGTCAATCAAGAAAATGTGAGAAAACTGCATCAATCGTGGTTCCGTATATTGTTTTTCCTTCTCTAGAATCAGTATTCATTGTGAAATTCAGTGTCCATTTCAAGAATTCAATGAGTGGTTTTGCTTCTTCTGAAGCAAAATTAACATTTTTGTCTCCAGTTAAGATAATAGACTTTTAATCATCATCGGCTCCAATGATTGCAGCAGCCTCTGGTGTGTACAGCACTAAAACTTTATGGATAAAGATGATAAAAGCTGCGAAAGAACTACCTGTGATTATATATCACCAGGTAGTTTTTCGCCAGGAATTGCTGCTAGTTTTGCTTTTTTTTTTCTTTCACGGAACTCTTTTCCTCTTTTTGCATTTGTTCTATGCTATCTGAGCAGAATTTATTTTGATTCAATGGAAATAAAAATTAATAATATAAACTTAATGCATCACCTACAGGAAGTCATGTGTTTGTTTACAAGACGCTATCCGTAGCGATTCTGGCGCGAACGTTAGTTACATATGCACAATGCCCCAGACACTCCCGTAACGGGAAGAGCCATATAATGGTAATATTTTGGGTGTGTTTATTCCTTGAAAACGGCACGTTTATTACATAAAAACTACTAAAATACGCCACGCGAGTTCGTTACGAGAGTAGCACTTTATGTCACCAATACTTAAGCGCCTTTCGTTCATAGCAGCAAGATATACTTTTGATGCACATATGACGCAAGTCACGTGGTGTGCCCCCCCCCCGCTCTTTTTTCTTCCCGCTCGCTATCTCCTCACCATGGCGACGTTTCGGGGGGGGGGGGGAATCACTACTTCCGTTCGCTTTTTCACTGTTACGCAAAACTGGGTAAATTTTCCAATCACTCCCATCTGCACTTCAAAAAGATTTTTTTTCTCTTCTTTTTCTTTCAAACAGTAGTAAAAATAGAGATTATTTTTAACTATTCCCAAAATTATACGTTGGGCGCCAGATTATAAGGGGGTTACCCAATGTAGTAAAGGGACACACGGGGAAGGGGTTCTTAACAAGTCTACTAGTTAATTAAAACACGCTTATTGATCAAAACAAATATTTACAACGTAACTAGAGAAGTAACAGTTAGATTAGAATTGAAGGGGATCGAGCGCATGCTCGTACGTCCTTACAGTTCCGGAGCTTGGCCATCACTGAAGATTGTTCTACCAGCTAGAGGGCATGAAAGTCTTCCTGCTGTAAACATGGGAGGAGTCTAAACAAAGGGTGGTTACAGTTAATAATATTTTTACGCATCGTTTCAGTTGGAAACAAATTCTTAAAATAACCAAAAAAGGTTTCTTTTTATGGCATGAAAAATGCTATTTTACAAAACCTTTCATTACTTTATTCATTCTTACAGATGCATTTTAGAGCATTCAAATAAGTATACAATTGTCTATATTTTTGGTGGACATCTAAATTAAACTGGATTCCGCTAAGTTCCCAAATAAAAAAATGGCTGAAATGCAAAAACCTTATATGTACTGGCAAAATTTATGTTTTTGTTGAAATAGTTCTATTGTATGTTATTATTCGCGCAACAAAAATATATAATTTATTATCACATCTAAATATAGATCTGTTTTTTTTATCTTACAAAAAAATTGATAAAAAATCTTTTTCTTTTTAGAATTGTATTATTTTCATTCCATAAAATTAGTATTGTGTTGTTTCGAGTGTTTTGAGATCGTACGTAATGAGACTTTTATACTGTATTAAAAATAACAGAATTTATAAAAAGTATTGTCCTACATTACCTAGAAAGAAAAAAAATATTTTTGTTGTAATTTTTTTTTTTTTTAAATAAGTTAAGGTGTTAAAAAAATTAAAAAAGTTAAAATATTTTGATCGCTTTAACCTAGAAAAAAATTTTCAACAGCAAGGAATTATTTTGATTAACAATCATTATTTTCTTGCGACCGAGTTCTAAAATCCAAATTAATTTTGTAAGAAGTAAAAGAAGTTTTTTTTTATGAGCATTTTTGTCAAATTATATAAAAATATGTAAACAGCTATAACACTATACATTCGTGGTTAAAAAGATCAACATAATTTTTTTTTTCTGTCTACGTTTTCAAATATTTTCTTTTTATGCCGCTTTTTCATTTGATTTCCCTTTTGCTATAAACACTGCAAATGTTTTTAAAAAACTCGATAATTTGATTGTACTCACAGAGAGAAAAAAAAAACGAAATCAAGATAATTTCAATCGATTTCAAAATATAATAATTTCTCGAGCCTTTTTTATTTATTTAACTTCTTTTGTTTGTAAAGATTAAATTGTGCATTGGATTTTGAGTTCATTTCCTGATGTAACATTTCTGAATTTAACAATGGACAAAATTCATGTGACGTCATAATCACATGATAATTTTAAACCACGTGTTTTTAGCCAATTAAGTTCAAAAACACATGTGACGTCATAGTCACGATAAATGCAATTATCTATTTTCAGCAAATCAGTTCACGCACTTCGTTGTTGCCAAATTACGCCTTTTACGTAAACTTTTTTTTAAAACAATTAATATTTGTCACTTTATTTAAAAGTACATGTATAAAACAAGACTTTTTTTTCTTTAATTTTAAAATCTTTTTGCAGAAATTTCTTTTTATAACTCTTGAGTTCTTAACCCATTTATACAATTTGAAATTTTACCTAAGTTTTACAAATAGAATAAAAAGTACGAGCTAGTTTATTGTCCGTTTTGAATTCAATGTAGAACACGTGTTTATATTATCATGTGACCGTCATGAATTTAGTCCATTATGCGTTACGTCAGAAAATGTGATATTTTTTTTTTCAGATGTAGATTATAAATTTAATCGTTTTTCATTGTAATTAAATGTTTGTTCCAATTGAGAGAGAGCCGCGAATTTAGTAAAGTGTTTTCGAAAAACAGAGACGCGCAAGCAATGGAAATATTTACAAATTTCTTTCACTTCAGCCAAGATAGTAACCGATTTTGTCAGACGGTTATTTCCCCTTTTCAAAATCACGTGGCAAAAGATTTTCGTCTTCAATTTTCGTTTAAACGCATATTTCGCGTGTTTGCGTAATTGTGTTAAAAAAAATTATTCCGTGTTTTGCGACATTTCATGCTTTTACAAATTTTTGCGTCATCAAATTGTAAGGTGATTTTTTTTTCTTTGAATACATTTTCATTATTTATAACTTTATTCACCTGTCCGTATTCAACATAAAGCTTCTTGCATATTTAAGAAATAAAATGTCTTTCGGAAGTTATAGCATTGGAATATATATGCAAATAATTGAGGAGAGCGAAATATATTAACGACTAACAAATAGAAAAATAAATTATTAATTATTTTTAAGCAAATAATACTCAAATTAAAAAGTAGAAAATTATTTTTTTTTAATAAAAATTATGGATGCTAAAAACAAAGATCACAAATTAGTGAAATGCTGATAGAAAAGTTTACCGCTAACAACTTTCTTCTATAAGTTTTTTGATAAATAAAATATTAAGAAACTTCTATCAATACATATTAGAGAAAAGATTAAATAGCACATTTTTTTTATTTACTCTTTCTAAACATTTTTTATTTTCACCTGTTGCCATTCTGAAAAATATGATATTCACAATGTTTTGAGTCAACGCGTTGCCAATCGACAAAAGATAAATGTAATTTTCTACCACCATTACAATACTGTAAGTAAATTAGAATTTTTATCAAAATCGTAATGCATTTCTTAAAAAAATTTTGATGAATGCCTCAGAATTTTTTATGGTATTCTCACTGCGACTTCATTTTCTTTTTGTACAGCTTCAATGTTTTTCACTTTTGCGATTTTTATGTTGACATTCAGATTTCTCAAAAAATTCTTTTCTACTTTTTAGTACTCGTATGCATGTACACTAGTTATGCATACCTTAAACCATTATTTTTTTATGTTTTCTAATTACTGTTAGTATTTCATTGTATTATTGTAATTGGACAATATTTTAGAACTCAAAAATATTGTCCTTTTTGCAAAACAAAACAAAAACGTACATTAAAATATATTATTTTTACGTTTTTCTAGAAAAAAATTAAATATCAACCGTCTTATTGAACTAACTGACTCCTTTCTATTTCTTTTGCAGACATGGCAAGATCAGTCGTTGCACTCTTCATCGTCTCGTTCTTGTTTTCTACATTGTCAGCTTTCCCGGGTCTAGTGGGATGCTGGCGACGGTCACACAGCAATATCATAGCCACAGGATTATTGCAGTTATTGGCAGGTAAGAAAAATGCTACGCATTCTTCCTTTTTTTCAAGATAAAAAAACCCATGACCCAACAAGTTCAGCAGCTTAGATAAATTTCTTTATGATATAACAGTAAAGCATATATGTTTTTAAATGATTCTTTAATTTTTTTAAAAAATTTGCCCCAGACGGTGATTAAACGAATAGAATCGTCACGATACGATGCATTCGACTCTTAACGTTAACTAGCAGACGATGTAATTCTTATTTCCCCAGAAGCATTTTTTTTAATTCATTTTTTTTCCCTGTGTATAATTGTTAGAACAGAGTTCATACAGATCAACTTTTTTGCTGAATATTTCATGAATGCCGGTTTTTATCCTCGTTCGATAATGATCGCAGATGTCATTGTATCGTAAAAAAAGTTGATTAAATATGCAAATCCTTGGAATTAAGTAACTTTTAGTGGATTCCTGAATAAATGTTATCAAATTATTACTGTGTTTTGCCTTTTAAAATAAAACACTTACCATCTCCAAGCAAATTTTCCTGTTGTGTCATAGTATAAAGAAAAGGTTTACCGAGTCTTTTTATTATTTATCTATCGTATGTATTTATAATTAATAGACAAATACGGAAATTTGAAATATGCTCATTAGGATGGGTCACGGTTCTATGGAAGGGGGAAAAACATTATTAATCATAACCTACGTTTGCAGAAAAGATGTTCTGTGGTATGGAGATAAAGAGAAAAATAACCTTAAAGAATGATTTCAGATTAATATTTCCACAAAAAGGTTGACAGGGGTGGACAGAGGGCACCCTCCTCCCTAGTCTTATTTATATAATATATTTGAAAACAATAATAATAGGTGGAAAATGATAGGAATAATAAAGAGCATCGCAAGAATTACAATGAGGCAGAAAAATAGTAAGAATAAGATCTATGAAGCAGTAATAATAATAATAGCAAACAGTAAAAAAAATAGCAGTCAAAAGAAGTAAGAGATGAAGGTAGTAAGAATAACATATGGACGATAATAGGAAAAATAAACAGTACAGTTTAAATCAATAAATATTCAGCGCTCCTTCCCCCCCCCCCATTGTGACTTCAATAAAAGTAATTGTGTCCCCAATGCTGTTTAACCTCTTTCACTGACATTTCTACTGCTCATTATTATTGTGAAATGTGGAACCGAAAAGGTTTTTCGATATATATTTTCTAAGATAATTCGAGCTGTCATGGAAAACATTTTGCACTTTTGGATTTAGTATTGCGATTTATTTATTTAATTAACGATTTAATTTTTGCCTCCCCTATATATTCCGCTACTGAAAATTAATATTTTAATTCCTCTTTTGAGACTCATATCATTAATCTTAAAGTATTTTTTAGTATTTGCGTTTTAATATTTTTCCGTTTCTTTTTAAAACACCTTTAATTCGAATAAAAGTACTAATTATCAAAATGTAACCTTTGCTTCAATCGTAACACAAAGAAAACAATTAGGGTTTGCAATCCCGTGTCATATTTTCAATCTCGGGGTTTTGGGATTTCATTATCCTAATCCCAGGATTAGGATTGGACTATTTATTAAAATACTTACATATTAGCATAGTTGAAATTGCATAATAAAACTGAAAAAAATTACTAATTGATTTAATGTTATTTTAATGAAACAAATAAAAAATTACTTCATCATAAAAAACAAATAAAAATAGTACATAATGAAATTTTTAAAAAAAGCATTTCTTCATTTCTTGTGTTTCTGTAAGTAAGCTTATAAAAACATAGCTCCTCCAGCCTTTCATCGTTGAAACGGCTTTTTATTTTTGTTACAAATTGTCTTGCCGAAGAACATGCACGTTCGGATTCTTTACTAGTAGGTATTATCGTCATCAAATAGGAGTATGTTCTTTTCAAGTATTCACCGTGTCTACCTCCATTTTCAAAAAAAAAGAGACAGTTCTTTTTGAATTTTTGATGACAGTGTGTCTCAAATCTAATAGACTGTAGGTCCGTATACTTCTTTGATAACTTTATTTAGTTCTTCTGCTACACTTAATGGTTTTTGTATATAAATTGATCCAGTTATTGAATCAGAATGTGAATCAATTTCAAGTGTTACCTCATTTGAAATTGAATATCCAGTTGCATGAGCTGTTAGTAATGTAATGGGATTTGAAGTATCTGAAGTCTTCCAAGCAGGTCCGCTATTATTTAACAGCATTCAATTTAAGAAGGAACTGTGACTAAATCTAATCTTGAGATGTTGCTAATATTATAGCGTAAGCATTGCAGTGAGCCACTTAGGTCTGTGCGACGTTCTCCCATACGAGAAATGAGACCTGTGCAAATATATATATATATATATGGAAGAAATTTATATAAAATATAGAACATAACAGGAAAAAAAAATTAAGATCAAATCTAATGAAATACAAATAAGAACCTAGAGAGTCAAAATGCAATTTCGGACTTAGGACCGAATAAGTGGGGTTAGACTAGTTTGAAGCGCCAACCTTCCCCCTTTGCAACTCGGTAGGAAAGACCAAAAAAAAAAAAAAATAGAAATTTAAAGTATAAAAATTCTAAGTATAAAAATCCAAAGTATAAAAAATCCCAAGTATAAAAAATCTCATAGAAATATTAAAGAACAACCGACTACTATTAAGCAAAAAATTCTCCCAAAATGTTTAAGCAGAAAAATATCAAAAGAATTACCCAGTAAAAGGATTCTTCCAAAAAGATTTTAAAAACTTCTGTTCACAGAGCTTATTCCAGGAGATCCAACACTCTTGAAACCGATGGAAAGCTTTTATATGTTGTGATAAAAATCTAAATTGCACTTAAAGGCATCCTTTATACCAGCTTGTAAGGAAGACACCAAGAAAGATTACATTCAAATTTGTAGGCTATAACTTGGTTGGTTGTCACAAATGTAGAAAATTGGTTGGTTGACAAAATGTAGAAATTTGGTTTGGTTGCTAAAAATGTAGAAATTTTTCATTTTATAGGATTTTTAAGAAGGGTGTTTAAAAAATAAACTGTGTGAAACCACTAAGCAAAACCACTAAAATGCTGACTTTGAAATCCTATTGTTGTATGGTGGCTCCGAAATCAGAAACAGCAAGACGACCAATGTACTTGTGATGAATATATGTTCTTAAGAAGTTAAAAGGATAGTCATGATCTAAGCAGCATTGGAAGAATTTCTTGATATTATTAAATTTATCTATTTTGTTGGTAGTTAAGTTATCATTCCTAAGTAAAAAATAATAATATATATAATATATATATATATATATATATATATATATATATATATAATATATATATATATATATATATATATTTACCTATAGCACTTATAATTGCACACAAAAAAATCTACGTACACATTGCAGAAACAAAACATAAATTTTTAAAAATTAAATATCTGATAACAAATTAGTTACTGAGATAACAACACATAATTTGGAAAAATTAAATTCTGAAAAAAATTTTATGAGAAAAAATTTTTAAATATAATTCAGACAAAAATTAAATCCCGGAATTAGTTATTTTAATCCCGAGATTTCAGAATTGAAAAAAAAAACCTGGACCCGGGGTTTCGGAATTCCGGGATCCCAGTACTGAAAACCCTACTAGATATCTTCCAAAAATTCTAATTGCCTCTGTCCAAGTTAGCTAAAATCGGACATCCTGAGAGTGGAGAAATGTCCGTTTTCTGACCTCACTTGCGATGGGGAGAAAGTTACAGAAGAAAATAAGAGAAAACATATCAAATTTCACAGATTACATACACACCCTCCTCAAACACTTCAAGGTTCAACACGTAAGAAAACTGACACTAAACGCATACAGTACAAAAAAGGTAAATGAAATACATTAAATATAATACCGGACTCACAATACTTTGAAAAAAATTTCAAAATATAATCCAGACAAAAATTAAATCCCGGGATTAGTTGTTTTAATCCCGAGATTTAAAAAAAAACACCGGGATTTGGGAACCCGGGGCTGCAAACCCTAAAAACAACTGTAAAATAGTACATTTAATACAGTTCAGCTTTTTTTGCCTTTTAAAGTTTTCAGTTACTATTAATGTGAATCCACAAAACATATCTTACATTTTCAGAATTCTACATTATAAAACAAATCAAAATTTAAATTTTTTTCATCGGGTTGAAAACTTCTACTTATTTGTATATTTAGAATGGCCTGTTGGCAGTTGTATGAAAATTTCTTTTTGGATCTTTTCTGATTCCTTATAAGGGGTCTCAGGGGTGTTAACTTTGTCTCGAGGCTGGAAATATAAACAACTTTCAAACAGATATAATCCTTCGAAATTAAAATTAAATAATTTGAATCTTTTTACATATTATTAAAAAAGGAATGAGGCTTCAAAAAAGTGTTGAAAGTAAAAAATTTATAATCATAATTTTTAAAAAATATAAGCATATGAATATGCGAAACATTTCTGTTAGAAATATTAAGTTTTACGTTGCGCATGATATTTTCTAAAGTAGTAACTCTAATTACTAGCAATAAGTTAATTTTAAAGTTAAATGTGTGTATCCTTATTACACTGAAGTCATTTTTATATAAATAGAAAAAAAAGTTATATTTTTTAAAAAATAAAAAAATTACCTTTTTAAAAAAAAATTTTAAAATTTCAATATTTTACAAATATATTGAAATACAAAAGATATGTTTTTCTAAAATTAGGTGCGGTTTAAAGAGTATGTGATACATTTTTTTAATTCTATAAAATTTTATACATCAAAGGCTACTATTTTAGAAAAATAGCATGTGCAAACGTAAAAATTACTTAATATTTATTACAAAAAGGTTTCTTATTTCATATGCTTATAATTTTTAAAATTAAAATTATATTTTTTAAACATTTTGTACTTTACTGAAACCTTATTCTTTTATAAACAATGTGTAAAAAATTCGAATTATTTTAATTTCAAAGAATTAATAATTGATTTTGAAAATTGTTTATATTTTATAAAATAGTATAAAATATATTACAAAAAATATTATATTTTATTATATATTATGTTTATTGTCTTCGACCCCTTGAGACCGTTTGGAAGAAGTTAAATATATTTTTGCATGAAAAAACCTCAAAAATTATATTTACTTGCATTGAATATCAATAGCCCATAAGTATGTGTTATACTATTTTTATTAATTTCCAGTGTAAGATGCAGTAAATAAATAAATATCTCCAAAAATCAAGGAATAAAAAATCTCCAAAAATCAACGAATAAAAATATTTACATTGTTCTTACAATAATACTCAATAACGCCGAAAGGAAAGACTTACAATTTTGCATATTTTTTTAAAAGCAATATAGAGAAGTCTAAAACTTTCGTATTATGCATTATTCTTAAGCGAAACGGAACTTAAACATTGAGAAGCAAGGCGATGTTTTGATTTTCAGCTTCGTAGATTGCATCTGTACCTTTTAGAATTGCAAATATGTTATTTAAAAGCAATTTTCCTTTTCCCCTTCAATTCCCGAACGAGAAAACGGGTATGTAGGACAATGACGATATTGAAGAATTCGAATCCTCGCATTCAAAACGCGTTCTATAAATAAAGAAACGCAACGAGACGTAATTTATTAGTCACCAAGAATGGTCAGAAATACCAACAACGCAGACGAAACGCCGAGGATATGGGTCATCTCATCATATGGATTTCACGTGCGATTCACTTTCTGAACACGAAGTGACTAACACCGTGAAATCATATACCTTGGTGTTTTGTCCAGACGGCGGATTTATTGGCCCTATTCTCTATTCAAATCAAGTACTGAAATTACGGTTCACCAGCATAAGCCGCACCTAATGTCAGAAGACGAATCTTAAAATATATAAAAGAAAATAGTGAGCAGGTAGAAAATAAAAAAAACTCCCTCCCCCCATCTCCCGATTGCCATGACTAAATAAAAATGCTGCTTATAATTTTCTTCCTAAGGAAAAAAGAATCTACTTTTTGTTATCTTTTGCAGTTTTACAAAATTAAGGAACGTCCCCTTTGAATTCGACATTCTCTCTCTGTATGTATTTTGGTGAGTTTGATCGACAGATGAGAAATAGCGCAGTTACCCGCAGAATTATATCAGTTTGATAATACAGAATGATCTTCTGTGATTTTCTAACCTTTCTTAAATTTATCATTTATTTAATAAAAAACACTTACAATACCCCATGAATCACTAAGTATCACACACGAGCTTACAGAAGTAAATATGAAGCATATTTCAAAAAAAAATTTAAAAAAAGAGGAAAATTTAAAAATTATGAAGAATTGCAATTATATTTTTTCGAATTTACTAAAAGAGTCAAAGACATTTCTATTGGATACAATTTGGTGAAAATCTGGAAGCCAATAAATATTAATGCCTGTAATATAAGATGACCAATTTTTTTACACTGAAAAGGAGGACGAATATTTTAAGAAAAAACTACAACGTAAATGTATGAAATATTTTATTAATTTAAACAAAAATATACAAATGATGCGAACATCCCTTTTAATTATTTACTTAAACGAGTATTTTTCCATTGAATGATTTTTTTTCATTTGGCAATGTCATTTTCTGATAGATCAGGAATTTCGGAGCAAGAATTATCCTTCATATCAAACTTTACGATAAATGCTACAGCTAAAGTATCAACATTCACAAAAAATCTTGATTTTTCACTTGTCCAAAATTCATTACCAATTGAAAAAACTCTTTGTTAAGCTCTTTTTAATTGATCTGATACATTCTTGGTTCCACAAATCCACCATTTTTTTTTCCTCGTGACCTCTAAATTTGTCATTTTGCCATAATGTCCTGTTGCATAATTTTCAGATACCACAATATTTTGAAAAATTCATTTTCACTAACTATTATTATGAGATCTCTGTTTTATTGTTAACGAAAAATTTTGTTACATTAGCTACTATATTATTCTTTTTTGTGAGAAAGGAATTGAGAAAGTGACAATATCCGATTGCAAATATGTTACGATTCGAAGTCATCTATCTCTCTCTATTCAGGTAAATAAAAACAAGAGATATTTTCGAATCCACATGCGCGTACTCTTAAATAAATTTAGAAACAATATATTTTCCTCTACATGAAAAGGGATGATATTATATGTGTGAGAGATATTTGTTACCTAATGGTATAAATAGGTACAAATAATAAAGAGAATATAAGCTATAACATACTTTTCTCAATTTACGAACATTATGCAAGTCATGTAATCAATTAAGTCAACAAGTTATGTAATCAATCAGTTAAAAAACCGTAACAAGGCAATCGTTTCCTTCGGAAAGATGGCAGATATTTCAAACACCTCTGAAACAGCACCTAACCTCCCACAGATAGCTCTACAAGAAGATTATGTTACGCGTCTTTTGTTATACAAATTTGTATTCTCTCCCACAGTTAGTTGTTGTTGGATCTCCCAAAACAACAAAGCAGAGGTTCAAAATAACTTGACTATCAGCGTGACTTCCATTTTAGAAGCTTAATTAGTGATAAATTTACTTTTTTACGGCCTTTCTTTGGGCAGGTGTTACATTATGAAGTAGAAACAATACTTTGTGTTAATAATAGACAAAATAATAATGACAAGCAGCTTTATTTGTTGTTGTTATTTTCAGGTCATGTAAAGCGGGAATAATTAATGAATAACACTCTTAAGAGTTTCCTCTCACACACACACACACAAGTTTCAAAATAAACAAATAAATTCTGTATCTTAAGTAGTAATTATTTTATTGTCAGTCGCATAATTCATACTAATTTTTTTCTTTGTAAAGAGCTTCTGTTCCGATTTATGTGTATTGTGATATATACACATTTAAAAAAAATTATCCTTTATTTTCTTATAATTCCTCAAAGGCTTTCATGATACATCAAATTCAAATTGAACTTTTATTAATTGGGAACTTCAATATTGATTTTCTCTTAATTGTTTTTTTTAGTTTAATGTATCAGATAAAGAATTGGAGGTCGGAAAGAATGTCTTCTTGCTAACTTTTTCTTTTCAGCTTGAATAACAACCTGAATTTGAAGACTTGCCTTTTGTTACGCCTTATTTGTTACTTATATTTGCCTTTTATTTTTAATTTCTGCACTGTCATGCTATCCCTTTCAAGAACGGAAATTAATTTTTCCATCTATTATTCAGTATATATTTTACATTTAAATTAATTCATATCATAAAAAATAACAAGCCTTTTGAAGTGAATAATGCTTTTTGTAAAATTTCTTTTTATTGCTCCTTTTTATAAAAAAAAAATTGAAATTAAATTTCCACTAACTTAAATTTCCGCTTTTATGTGGAAAATTGAATTCCCAGGCTACGTTTAAAAAACTAAGATTCGTTTTATCGCCTCTGCTAACTGGAAATACCAGCTGTTTTACTCTAAGATATGCAGTTCAAATAGATTTTCCTTGATTTCTTGTAACTTAACGATTAAAAAACTTTTTTTTTAACAAGTCTCTTAAATTTCCCCTTGGATTTCATATTTTTTTCCCTTTGAAATTTCAATAAAAACTATGGGGAGAAAATCGATATCAAAGAACTCAATTTGAAAAAAAATCTGTATTTATGATATAGTTCTCTCTAATTGTTTACGCTATATTATATATCATAAGGTGACCAGTCGCCTTCTTATAGGAAGGACAGTCTTTTTATTAGTTCTTTTTATTTTGTATATATGTATCAATAGTTATAGTTAAGAGTATATGGATTGTAAAATTTTATTTTTGGATTAAATTGAAATAATATTGTTGAAGCGAAATTTTATTTGTAAGAGAACTTGCGGCTCCCAGAGTTAAAAAAAAACTGTGGCTCATTTGTCTTGTTAATTGTAAAATTTTGATTTTTTTTTAAAAATTTTATAATGTCGGGCGTAAAAAACTATCTAGTGCCCCAAAAAAAGATAGAAACTTGAAAAATTAGCCTAGATTTAAAAAAAAGGCTGGAAGTTTACTGAACTCCTTACAAGGCACCAGAATAAAAGGAAGGCAGTCATAATTAGAATCTGATTTAGATTTTCGGGATGCGTATGTTGCAAATGAAATAAACAGAACCTATAGAGGCACTGCTCTTGTAGGAACTCCTTCAGAAAAATCCAAAAAGATCACTACAATTTAACGATGGTATTTAGATCAGGTCCAGGAACCTGGCCAGTTATTATATCAGATGCCGATAGATGTTTAGTAAAAGGACCCCCTTAGCTATATTGACAGAGTATGATTTTTCTTTTGTCGACACCGCGGTCGAAGATTTATATATATATATATATATAACTCACAATATTATACAAGAATTTTAAAAAACGGTGAAAAGGTTATACGTAAATTGTTAGTCCATTCTTTTACAAAAAACTGTGTATACTAATTTTTTCTGCAAACCTTTTGGCTATGTCATTATTTCCCTTTCCACAGAAGGTTTTAAAAATAGGAAGCACCTCGTTGAAACTCTAAATGAACATGGAACATCAAAAAACTAAAGTCAAAACCAAAAGTCTTGGATTGAATTTAGTCAGCGATTACAATGATCTAAAACAACTGGCACAGTGACTCGCCAAGATTTATTACTGCGGATATTAATTATTGGTGCGAGGTGCTTCTACGCACTGTAGCAACATTAGAAATGATTGCTCAAAATTGTTTAGCTCTTCGGGGTAAGAGTGATAAACTTTACGATTCGAATAATGATAATTTTTTACAAATAATTTGATCAAATAATTCAGGAGCATGTCCGAAGGGTTCTAAAAAAGGAAGAAATTAAAGTACACTATCTAAGAAAAAATGTCCAGAACGAGATAATTTCTATATATTTTACTTATGAATATTAAATTACACATTATTCATAAAATTAAACAAGCTAAATATTGTTCGATAATTTTAGATTGCACCCTTGATGCCAGCAAGATCGAACAAATTACATTTATGGTAAGGTATACATATATTGAGAAACCTAATCCTAACGAAGTTATCGTTCAAACTAATGTGAGTTTTTTAGGTTTCCATCTAGTTGAAAGATTGACTGAAAGAGAACTCTCAAATTTAATAGTTGAGAAACTTAAAATTTAGGACTAAACTTGCTAGATATTCGGGGGCAGGCTTACGATAACGGAGCCAATATGAAAGGCGAGAAATCAGGAGCTCAATTTAAAATTAGGACATTAAATCCGTGAACAATCTATGTGCCATGTAGTAGCCACTCTTTAAATTTGGTCGTTAATGCCATGGCCAAAACATCCTTAAAAACTCCTTATCCGTACTTTACTTAATATAGTTCAACTAGTTATTATTTTCATCAAGTTTTCGTTGGGTTATATCATTAAAATGTATAAAGGGCATAACTTTAAAGCCACTTAGTGCAAATGACTGGGAAAGCTGAATAAAGGCTATTAAACCCTCAAGTTATCAGTTGGGATGCATTTATGATGTTTTATTTAGTTCCTATAATAATGCTGAAATTGACCTTTATAAGAGATGAGGCCTCTGGATTATTAAATTTCTGTTTGACAGTTCAAGTTCATTCGTCCACATTATTTGGTATAAAATCTTTAATTGCATAAAAATCCAATTAACAAGCTAAAAGATTACGATCTACCATCTACTATGGAACTTTCAAGAAATTGTAAAGATTTTCGTAAGGATCTTCGATCAGATGTGGCTTTTGATAAAATGCACTGTGATGCAAAAGAACTGACCGTCGAGTTTGATATACCTGCTAACTTTTAGGTGATGCAGCCATGTCATAGAGTTCGACAGAAAAAGGTTAATTTTGATTATGAAGCACAAGATGATCCGGTGGAATATATATACTAAATTCAAATTCAAGAGATAGAGTTTTATTTTTTTGCCATGGACCAAACAGTTAATGCCTTGGAATTCAGATTTAATTTAATGAGTACTCACAGTAATTGTTTTCAATTTTTGTACAATATGTATGATTTAAGAGTATCCTTAAAACTTTAATTAATTAAAAACTGTAAAAATTTAGAAATGATGTTGACCAATAGAGAATCAGTGGATATAAATGTGCTTGAACCTGTAGATGAGATAATGTCAGTTTCAAATTTATTAGGCAAAAAAGAAAGCCTAGTTGAAGTTTTAAAATTTATTTCAGTTTTAGAATTTGCTCCAAATCTTGCAATTACATTAAGAATTTTACTCTCTTTGCCAGTAAGTTTGGCAAGTGAAGAGAAGAGTTTTTCAAAATTAAAATTAATAAAATATTTACTACAGTTCACAACTTTTCAAGATAGATTAAATGGCTTAGCTACATAGGCTATCAAAAGTTTTCAGAATTAAAAGTCAGAAAAAAACACTGGTACTTTTTATGTTTTAGTTTAAAATAAATATTTATATATGTACTGTTAGTTCCCTTTTTCTTCGTAAGGAATATTCAAGTTTTATAGGTGTGTATTTATGAACAATTTTTATCTTTTTTAATAATAATTTTTTTCGTTGGGGAGAGGGGCGGCATTTTTCATTTCTGTCCGGGGAGGCAAATTTGCTAGAGTGGGCCCTGACATAATATTTGTCAAATAGTGAGTTAATTATAAATTGATTGTCAAATCTGATAATTAATTTCAAATTATTCCAAAATATTTTTAATAAAGAAATAAATTTTATCATTACAGGTCTGGTAGTTGCATCTGCGATAGGACTTTGGCATGCGATTCCACACTACGAATATGAAAAGCTCAATTTTCCAGAGATGAGCTTTAGCAGATGGCCAGAAGTATGTATGGGTTTCATTAACGAGCTTCATAAATCCCATTTTTTATGTTCTTATACTTTCTCAGTAGTGGATAAGTTATAGGGATTTTCTGTTTGAAATTTCGCATATGATAGCCCATTACATATTTAGATTTATCGTTTCCTAACAAAGGTGAAAAAAGTCAATGAAATAAAGATATTGCGTTATAAACAATTAATAACTGTCAATTAATTAATTCGAATATTTGTTTGCAGCGTAAAATACAAGTAATCTCATCCACAAAGGGCATCGGTTTTTCTTCACTTCGTTTCAAATGAATTACTTTTACCATTTCTTTCGATGAAATTATTTTGTATTTTGTTTCATCTATTCACTTCATTTAGTGTTACTGATATTGTCTAATTCTGGGAAAGAAGCTATCTGACAGCTTTAATTGTTCTACATGTTATTTATGCTAATGTTAAAGTTTGTTTTTATGTGTGTTTAATTTTATAAGTGTTTTTAATTTTATTTATGTACCCTTCATTGATTCAGATGTAATTTGAAATATTATTATATTCATTTGATAAAAAAGAAAAGAAAATTGTGTAAATAATTTTTGACAGTCTAAAGATAGATATTGAACAAATTATTGATATTGAAGATGGATAATTCCAAAACAATGTCAAGCAACCTCACATTGTTGCATCACAAAAAAACATTGCTTAAAGATAATCGAAAAACTTCACAAAATTCCTATTTTTCTATTGGAGTCAACCGATGAAGAACTTCTTCAAAATCGTCTCTCAAATTTTCAACATTCAAATTGAGAGATCGCTATTTGCCGTAAAATATGGCGTATAATGCGCACCTATGTTTTCAAGCTGCATTTTTAAAATTTTAGGAAAATTCATCGAACAACGCGCACCCCCCTTTTTCACTAAGAAACCTGAAATGTAATTGTGCAGTTAATTCTCTTATATTTTGAAGTCATTTATTCAAGGTATTATCCCAGGCTTTTGAAAAATTGCATACTTCTAGAACTGCAACTCCAAGTCCATAAGATGTGTCATTTCTTTTAATGAACAGTATTTCGATTTATATAGAAGTGTACTTTTTTATGCTCATCACTTTTTTTTATACTTGAAGCTATCATTTTTATACCCGGCGTATAACTCGCGCCCTCAAATTTCAATTGTATATGTGGTGTTAAAGGGGCGCGTTGTCCGCCGGATTTTACGGTATATTGATTGTTAGCCGTGTTCCTATCACAAAGCTGTAAAAAGAATTAAAATTACAGTAGAACGTCGTTTATCCGAATCAATTGGGACCGGACACCGTTCAGATACGCGATTGTTCGGATGACCGAAAACCGAATGCGATCCATCCATGCAGTATATGAAACCAGACACCACACGAATATTGAAAATCATCCCATGCGAGAAATGTGCTTGAATAAAAGCAAAATAGGTGCAAAATGTCGCAAACCTTTATTGTGGAAAATAATCACTTATTTTTCGCTATACTCCGAAGAGGTCTCCGATTCTCTTCAGCAGCAGTAGTTGAGTTCGACAGCACTCCGGTTGTTGTTCGTATCACTCCATAGCTGTCTTAAACGCGGGAAACGTGTCAGCATTTGATAGACTCTTGTTTAGATGTTGTTGTTGTCCTCGTCTTCATCCGTTTTATTGTCGACAGGGTCTGATTTTTCTTGCACGCAAGTCACATTCTCGTCATCATTTAGCATTTGAAATCCAGTCTTCTGCATCGCATGCCATCCTGGTTTCTACATCAACAAAACTCAACAAAAGAGCAAATACACACCCCTTTATTTGAAAACAAACTGACCTAATATTCCGCGCAGATGTCTACCAAATCACACAACTGAAATTCACCAAGTATCCCTCATCTGAGATTTTCCCGTTACTTTGGGCCTCACGCGAAACAACTGTTTAGAATTGCACGGTTCGAAAACGTATCCGGACTTTGGTTCGGATATTTGACGCTCCGGATAATAAACTTTCGGATAAACAACGTTCTACTGTACGTAGTCATTCATTCTTTGGGGATGCTCCTCGTATTTTTAATTGAAAAGTCAGTATTATACTGCATATTTTTATGCTTGTTTGCTTTTGTATGCAATGCATATATATTTGATACAATAAAATTATTTCCTCTCTTCCATAATTGAGCATTTCCTAAAATTTAAAGAATAGCAGTTTCTATACTATTTTAAATTGTGTAATGCAGGCTGGGCAGTTGTTTTGACTCGAGGGTCACACTGTAGAAGCGGAGGATACCGGAGGGGCGCACCCCTTTAAATTGATTGCATTCATTAGTTAACTTTACATCTCAGGAAATTTATTAATTATACCAGAGAAATCAATAAAGTTAAATTGAAATAAAATAGCGGAAGTTTACTTAAATCTACAGTAGAACGTAGTTTATGCGAATCAATTGGGACCGGACACCGTTCGGATAACCGAAAACCGAATGCGATCCATGTAGTATGTGAAACCGGACACTATACGAATATTGAAGATCATCGCATGCGGGAAACGTGCTAGAAGAAAAAGCCAAATAAATGCAAAACGTCGCAATTTTACTTTGATTGTGGAAAATAATCACTTATTTTTCGCTGTACCATTGTATACCTTCGTGTTTCAAAGCAAGGTTTTTGATTCTCTTGAGCAGCAGTAGTTGAGTAGGACAGTACTCTGATTGGTGTTTGTACCACTCCATAGCTGTCTCTAACGTAGGAAACGCGTCAGCATTTGATGGACCCTTGCTACTTACGTTGCTGCTGTTGTTGTCCTCGTCTTCATCCGTTTCATCGTCGACAGGGTCGGATTCTTCTTGCACAGAAGTCCCAATCTCGCCATTATTTAGCATTTGAAATCCACAGTCTTCTGCATCGCATGCCCTACAGGTTTCTACACCAACAAAACTCAACAAAAGAGCACGTATACGCCCCCTCACTTGGAAACAAACTGACCTAATATTCCAAATCACACAACTGAAATTCCCCAGATATCCCTCACTTGGGGTTTTCCCGTCAATTTTGGCCTCACAGGAAACAAATGTTGAGCACTGCACGGTTCGAAAACGTATCCGGACTTTGGTTCGGATATTTGACGCTCCGAATAATAAACGTTCGGATAAACGACGTTCTACTGTATTTATTATGCTATTTTCGTACCTATATCTGCAAACACATTTAATTTTAGAATCAGTTTAAAGAGACAAATGTACCTTACATATATATCACGCTTTTTTGCAATTTTTTTAAAATCGAGATCACTTTTTTGTTGATATTTTCATTGCAGCCTGCAAGCTAATGTCAGCCAACTTGCATCTCTATTTATTCTTGTTGATTTTCCTGCAAGAAAAAATTTGCTCACAAATATATGTCAATCCAAAAATATAGAGAAATTTCCTCTATATTTAGTTTTTGACTGTCTTGGCGGACCGATATTTGCCCAGTTCTGGTGTAGTACTATGTGGTACAAAATTTTACATGACTTATTTTATTGATTTATTTCTAATCGGCTGCGGATTGATGGTAGACCTAGTACATCCCCGGAAGCAGGTATCTCTTTTTAGTGCGGCACCTTATAGGCGGATACCAATCGCCGCAGGTAATTTTGATGCTTTCTAGGGGGAGGCACCTGAGCTCTGGCTTTGCCAACCTGTACTAGGATTTAATTTTCCCGAGAGCATCCAAGCTGAACAGACGCTCTAGGGATCTTTTACATGCCGTATAATCATACGACATGCCCGCTGTCGATTTTCTGCATCATGAAAATCCACCGACTTTTGCCGGGGACGAACCCCAACCTTAGGTGCAGAAGGCCAGCGAAATACCAACAACGCCACCCAGCCGGTTTATTTTAATGATAATTTTCTAAGAAAAAGTAAGATACGTGAATCACTCCAACTTAAGTAAATTATCTCAGTAATCTTTCTTTTTTATGCAAAATCAAACACAAATTTTCATTATTTGTGTTTGATTATTCGAAAAACGCCGTAATATATTTTTGAATCCAGTTTTGCTATCTTTATTTTCATGGGTGTGTCTGGCAAAAAATAATGCTACAATTTTCGCAACATTTTTCTTCCAATAAATTTTCCGTCTTCTATATCTTTTTATTTTCAAGTTATATTAAATGTTTTATAGCAATACAATATTTTCTCTTTCTCCATTTTAAATAAATAACTTGTTAATCTCGAGTAAAAAAGTTTAAAATATTTCTGTCACACCCTTTTCAGTCAGTTCGAATGATCGCATAGGTCAGGTTAGGTAATTAAAAATACATGGAATAAAGAAATAAAAAAAGGGGGGGGGAAACGGACCGCCCACATATTCAGCTATTGTAAGCATGCACAAAACTCAAGTGGGTGAATAATGAACAACAAGAATTGTAATGAAAAATTTTCATATTATTATTTTATTTATTTATTACTTTTTCTGCACTTCATAAGATTTAAGAACTTCAGAAAATATTCTTAGCACTTAAATTCTTTGGATTTAATCAAAGAAATGAAAATTTCATTTGAAAGGCTTATTTTATTCGAACAATATGATATCCAAAAAGAACGAAATCTGGTGAAAAGAAGCAAATACAATACAGTAAAATACGTTTAACACGAAAACGCTTAAGACGAAACATCGAATACAACGGTAATTAATGCAACGGTCCCGACAAACTATTATGTATTTTCATGTATTTTTTTTCTCTTAACACGAAAAGATTTCCGTTCTGGGAATGAACAAAATACGGAAAACACCAGCCACTCAGGTTCATCATCGGAAGAATTCGTAGCAGTAGAGGATGATAATGTGTGTACAACACCAAATTATGGCAGACAAAGACATTTTGGAGTTTGTTCAGAGCTCAAAAAATATCATTGATACAAATTCCGATGTCGAAAATGAAATGAATAATGCAGCTCCTTTTCTCGTGTCATCCGAAATGAGGAACATCATGAAAAGTATGCGCAGTTATTTAGACGCATATTTCAATGGTGAAATGAATAACAAAATGTATGACATTAAACAATTTGTTCACAGTTAGATGCTAAAAAAGACAATGCAAAGAAAAAAGATCAGATTGTTTTTAAAAAACTCAAAAAATGTTTTTTTTTTCCAAAAAACTTGAAAATTTTACATTAAATTTCCTTTAGTTCTTATGAATGTTTTTATTTCATTGAATTTTATTAAATACATGCAAAAAAACATATCTATGTGATTCATTCTCCATAATGACCTCTTGAATATTTTTGTTCTCGAAGTTTTCTCGTTTATAACCCGTAAGTCTGATTCCATTGAGTCTACCCATCTCAGCCTTAATCTTCCACGCTTCCGAATCCCAGTGACTTTAAATTACAGTGCCTTTTTGACAACATTATCATCTGGCATTCGAATTATATGGGCTATCCAATTCATTCAATTTATTTTTATGTATTTAATGATGTCTCAGGCTGCTTATAAATTCTTTATAATTCAAAATTGTATCTTCTTCTCCAGCTATTGTTTTCGTTTACACCTCCAAGTATACTTCGAAATATTTTTCTCTCAGAGATGTCATTCTGTTTTCTTGCAGTTTTGTTGTTGTCCAAGTTTCAGATGCAAATGTCAGAATTAGTCTGACAAGAGTTTTGTAAATTAAAAATTTTGTGTTTCTCGAAAGAAATTTAGATTTTAAAAACCTCCTCAGTTCACAAAAAGCCTTTATTTGTCAGGTTTAATTGATTCTGTATTTCACGAGATATTCTGTTATCAGAAGTAATAATTGATCCTGAAAAGGAAAGTAATTATGTAAACTGAATTAATTGTTTGGCCTTTTTTTAAAAAAAATAATTAAATTTCTTTCAACTCTTAACCGATATATCAGTTTTATCCAGCTGTGACGATAATGACGAGTTATTTAAAATGTTTTTAAGATGAATGTAATTTTTAAATTACATATGTTGCCTATCAAAATCATATCTCCATACACTATTCAAAATAATCATTTAAACTCCGATGATTCATCAAATCCCCTTGCTTAATAGCAAATTTATTTCTCCGACAAAAAAAGTTCAGTTATTAAAATACAAAATTTTTTTATTAAAGTTATTAAATCAACATACTTTTTAACACTCAAGCATTTACGATCATACATCACCACTAAAATTATTCATCTTGTTGTTGTTGTTACTTATCTCCTTGTCAAGCTTCTGCTTGACGAGATCGATGAGTTTTTTTACCCTCAAAAAGTCATAAACTAGCATAGGAAAACCTAACAAGTTGTCGTAGGGTCAAACCCAGGCATCCAAGAATACGAGTCGGGGAAGCCTGCTCGATGTTACATTTTGGACAAATCGGATGGGTTTTATGGCCACCCGGGAAGGTAAAGGCTTCTTAAATGTCCACTGAGAAATCTGGAAATTGCCGTCTGGGTGCGTCTGTCGCAATTCATAGCGAGGGTTCTTCCAGGGGAGTCAGCTCGATGCCAAATATGAACCGGGGGGACGAGCCAAGTCTTTTTATCAATATGTTTTCTGGCAGAGTACAGCTCAAGATAGGTCAGGCAATTAGATGTAGCCAGAACCTCTCTGGCACCCTCCTTCGCCAAGGCATCTGCCTCCTCATTACCCTAAATATCTACATGCGAGGGTATCCACTGAAAGCGCACATCACAAGATGACGAGAGTTGTTTTAATTTATTAAGAATAGAAGTTCCAGTTTTATCACCAGTTTGACAAATGTTGTATGGCACTTCGACTATCAGACAGAATCCAGACTGACTTAGGGTCTAAGGAAGACAGAAAAAACTTAGTCCCTCATCAATAGCGACGAGTTCACTTTTAAAAACTGAATCAAACTAAAATCAAAATTTCTTTTTTTTAATTTAACAATCCCATGGTGTCTTTGATAAGTACTCCACTACCAAAGTGAGAATCATCGTCTTTGCTACCATCAGTATATACTAGTCTAGTGCCTTCTGGAATGCAATTTATAATTTCCAGAGCAAATTGCTGGAGGCTTCTCGGAGCGTCGTTTTTCTTATAAACCTTAGAGAGCAATTCAGTAGGGAAATTGAACTCTGGAAGACCAACAGAGGGGTCAATACATATTATTCATCTTAGAAATTTTAACTACAAAATATGTAATTGAATATTTTTATTGTGTCCGTTGTCATAAAACTTTTCTATTTTTTCGCAGGTACTACAGATATACAGCAGAAGCTATTACGGATGGTCTTACGTCTTGGCGTGGTTGGGAGTAGCTTTAACTCTGTCCTCATCCTTCATGTTTCTCTGCGGTGCCCAGTGCCTCAGAAAAGAGAAACAGAAAGAGAAAACACAAGGAACGGCATACCTTGTGCCCATTTATGCTGGACCTTATCACTGCCCTTATTCTTATTAACCATCCTATATATACTTCTGTTTATTGTACATATCGAAGAGGCACAATATGCCTATTCAAATATATAAACACAAGCGATGGCGGGAATACAATTCAGTGGTGTATTTGATGGATATACTGAGTTAGTACTCTGAACCATTGAAATATTTTGTAAATGGATACGCCATAGAAGAACTTCAGTCATTTTTTAACCAGATTTAGTTGTGGACAAAGAAAAGAGTGAAAAACCTTGGTACTTAAAAATGGGGGAATGGACTAATCTATTTCAGTAAGTGGTTTCTATTCTGGATACAGCTTAATGGTGAAGTGGAAACAGATTTTACCGGATTGCTGAGGAAATGCATTGACTTAAACGGAAACAGAACCTTGGAAAGAAGAACTACAGGGAAAAATAGAGGAAATAATCAATTGTTAGCAACAAATGCTTGATAATTTAGATAGTAAAGTACAAAGTCCTTGCAGGTCATATGTCATGTGATATGTCCTGGTCCTGCCAAGTAATCTTCTGAACAAGATAAAAAAAATTTTGAAATTTCAGATCGTAAGATTTCAAACGGATATGCGCTTCAGTAGTATTATTAAGTTTTTTTTAGAAAAAAAAACCAAGTTTGAGTAATATATTGATAGAGAAACAGCAATAAAGAGGGTAATATATAAAAAAAAATGAAAATTAGCTCTCGGCCAAATCAAGCAAATTTTTATTTTTACTGAAAAGTGAATGTCTTCTAAAATACATTTGAGTTTATCCTGTTTCAAAGTCACTCCGGAACAGAATTTTTGTAATATTTTCATATTATACACATTTTATACAAAATTTTATAATAAATGTTTTAGTATTACTGAAATAAGGGAAACTGGTAAGATAAAACTAGGCAATAAATTATTCTTGTATATAAGTACTTTTTAAAAGGATTAGAACAGGTATGGAGTGTAGAATTGTAAGAACCATTTTATTGCTTTGGATTAAGAAGCAAAAATGACAAAAAATGTGAAAATATTAAAGACTGTGCATAGGAAAAAGTGTGTATAGAATTACTTTTATAATAATTCAGATTCATTGCAATTTCTTCCAAAGTATTGAAATTGTTTACAATTTTCGAAATCAAAAGAATTCTCCACAATTTTTTTTTTCATTGTATTGATGTGTTTTTATACAACATTAACAATTTTTGTATTAAAAACTGTGTTTTAAAGAATGCATTTGCGTTTTATTTGTTTCTTATTTGGATTCTGAAAATCTAGATTTTCTCTAAAAATATATCTTTTTTTTATTTTTAGATTATTATAAAAAAGAATTAACGTTTCGATAAATCCTTTTTGACCAATTAATATTTCCAAGATTTATTCTGTAGCAATGTAGATGTGATCTCAACCACTTTCAAAAGATAAAGTGATCAGTGAAAATACTTATTTAATAACCATGATTTAAACCATAAAACTAATGTACTAAAAATTTCGGGTTTTTTTTAGTCAATGGCTTTCACAGGCTAATTTTCTGGGAATAAAGATTTTCATCAGTGATTCCCAAAGTGGTCTATATAAACCCCCAGGGGTCTTTGGTGACCTGTAGGGGGTCCACGACCGCAAAAAGATAATTTGGGGGTCCATGAGTTGTAAATGGGGGGTCTACGATTATGGTTCTCATCAAACCAGAATGTGACTTTAATTTTAAAGGAAAATTTAATCAAATGAAAAACAGATTTTACATTTAACAGATTTATTTACTAAATTTAATAAGGTTAATTTGCAGTTATAGGGCAATAGCATAAATTTTATTGAAGCAAGAACCATCATTTTAGCGTTTCTTGCCAAAATTAAGATAAAGGAGTGTAATATTGGATGTTGCGAATTTTCCCAGTTTCTAAATTGGCCACCGATGATTTGCCAGGAAAATGGCATTTTAACCTACATTAAACATTTAAATTCCCTTAATTCAGATTTTGAAACTAGGTTTGAGAATGCTTTGACAATATATATGGTAATTACCACAGAAGGCAATGAATTCATATAATCACACTGGAAAGAAAAATGTCACATTACAAGAGGAGCTGATTGGAATAGAGGCAGTAACGGAGATATTAAAGTTTAGAAACGGATGCCAGCAATTTTGGCTTTAAAAAGATATACCTGTTATTTATCTCGAATTATGGAATATTGTGAGAATTTTTTTAATTGTGTGCTTTTCCTAGTGTGAAGGAGTTTCAGTAACGGTTGTCAACTGGACACGGCTAACCGTGGAAATTTAGGGTTAAACCTGATAAGATTGATAATCAATGTTGAAAATTTGCTATTGAAGCACCAGATTCATCCCTGACAAAAAACACTAGTTTGTTTATCAGTTATTTTATGAATCATGTAAATTTAATTTAATTAACATGTGTGTTTCTTAAGTTTTAAATTCTATACTTCACTACAACTATAAATTTAAATCTTTTAAAATAATTTGCTCTGTATCAGCTGTCATAAACACATTTAAGCTGATACATTTGCAAAAATTCAATATAACGTAAGCAGGGTCTACCCCAAACCGAAAAACAGGGCAAGGGGTCTATGAGACAAAAAGTTTGGGAACCTCTTATTTACATTTTTAAGAAACAACTACATAAAGACTCCAAAACGTAATTTTTATGCTACTCACGTGGTACGTTGGGGGTTTCAACTCTCAGCCTCCATGTTTTTGTACGCAATGCTTTGTTGTAAAGAATAATTATCGATTCGCTTTACAAACTGTTTATCGATTCATTCTAAGAAATGTGTTATTAAATTAAAAAGAAAAAGATTCAGTTCAATTTTAATTAAATTATTGGATATATACGAAGAATCGAGGAGCATTACCTATATTATATGCTTTTGTATACTCGGTATTTATAAATCAAGGTTTTTTATTCATATAAATATTTCACGCTTTTCGACAATTCATTTCTCTAGTTTAAAACTAATTTTTTTAATGCTTAAAACCTTCTAAAAAGATATTTTCTCACAAATTAATCAGAAAATTAAACATAAAAGGATGATAAAATATTTCTTATTTAAATATTAATATAAAATGGATTTATTTCGATTTCCATGCTTGTATTTCAATACCTGAAACATATCTTAACATGAGTCTAGTCATGTTAACATATACAATTATTAAAAAAAAGTTTGTATATCGAAAAAATTTGTACTTAAGAAACTCGAAATTCAGAAACAATTTTATAGCTACTACATGTAGCGATGTATTAATATTTCTCGATATTTTCTCGGTTCAAAATATCTAACACCACTATTAAAATGTCTCGAAAAAAATATTTTAAATCATTGAATCATGAGAATTTTAATTATCTTGGTAATTTATTTTTATTTCGCATAACGTCATTTTTACGATGCAACAAGATAGTAATAGTAATTTTTTTAACAAAGTTTTCTGCAGAATGCAACTTTTGATTAAATTTAATAAACGTATAAAAATTTTTTAAATTTTTTATTGAAACTAACAAATATACACACAATTAATTACGTTTGATTTTCATTTATTATTATTAAATTCATTACCACACAAAGTTTTAAACCACTAAAATGTAATAATCCATATTCAGATTTAACAACATAATCGAAAGTTTTTAATGAAAGGCTGAAAATAAATCAAACGATTTATTACTTTTAAAAATGTCAACAAAAAAAAAGATTTCAAATAATAATGAATTTTATTTTTATTCATCGTTTTATGATAAGAACGTGTTTCTTGTAACTAATCACACAAATCGGCTTTTTTTTTTTTTTTTTTTTTTTGTAATTTTCTGTAATAAAAAATATTACTTGATAAAATATTTTTAGACGATGTTCCGTACATATACATATTTAGTGAAACGGCAGAGTTTCTTGCATTTAACTCATATGAATGCATTATGAAAGACACATTTTGTTTCATTAAGTGTGAATAGCAGCCAAAAAAAAATTATGTATGTTCTACAGACGCCTTTTATTCTTATAATCCCTCAAATGATTAAAAGATCTCCGGGTGAAAATAGTTTCTCGAAAATATACAAAAATTAAATATATATTTAGTTCAACAAGCGGCGATTATTTATTACCATTCTTTTTTCTCCGACTGAACTAACATCAATTTCGAATAATTACAAATGCTGCCAATTTAAGCAACATTAATAAACGATTATATATCAGCAAATAAATTAAATAACCAGATAAATTAAAGTTACATGAAGTACTGAATCAAAGCAGACGATAATAATATAGTAGAGAAATTTTCGACGTAAACAATATCTATATTTATTGTATTATTATAGTCAATTAAAAATTTGTTCAAAAATAAAGAAAAGCAATTTAAATACAGCCAAATATTTTACAGTATAAAACACTGAAAAACATGTTTTAGATTATTCACTTGGATCTCAGCGTCCGTTTTAAAAGAGATATATGTATGGTAATTTCTTTTATCCTTATTCAGTTCGGAGATATCTTAATTAGGATATGATGGTGAGTGAAAATGCTCCATTACTAAGCTTAATTGAAACAATACAAAAATTTGTTTCTAAACGTCACACGATGACGAAGACAGATAACAGAAAGCAATTTTTAGACATTTGCTTTGAAAAATTCTTAATTGTTGTTTCTTGAACTTAACAATAAATTTAATATAAGAAACACTTTTTACTTAAAAATTATTGAAAACTGAATTATTAATATTTAAAAAAGCAAAAACCCAAATAAAAACATCTGAATTATATGTATTCTAGTTCAATAAAATATTATTCAATTGTATGAGTAAAACGTACGTATAAAAGTATACAAACATAAATTAAGTCACCTGTGAGGGGAGAATTCAAATATAACTAATGGATTGAATGAAATGAATTGCAATTTAGTAAAATTCAACAATCAATGTTTATTTACACAATTGCAGTGAAACTAAATGGTAGCCAATGCTGCATGAATAATAACAAATATTTTTAGCAAGCGATCATACACTCTTTTGTCCCTAGTTCAATTCCAATATAAACGCTCCAGGGTTCACACCCCCGGTGGGATAAAATGAGCTGATTGGCTCACGAAAAGGTTAAAGATACCAACTACATGCAACAAGAGACATATTCTTTCGTAGCGGTATCATCTATATATGCCAGTAACAATCTCCGGACTAAAGTGATCATTTTAGCCTAGTGGTTATGTTACTCGGCTACAGATCTGAAGGACGAGGGCTCTGTCCTGCCGGATAAGAGCGGCATTTCATTGGTGACCCTTGCTGAATTCAGAAAAGACAACCTTCTGATCTATCGTGACGCCAAAAAAGAGCAATCAAAAACTCGCCAAATTTACTTGATGCAGCAAAACAAACTCCCCAGACACACTTGGCGCAGCAAAACAAACTCGTCAGACTCACTTGGAGCACCAAAACAAACTCGTCAGAGTCACTTGACGCAGCAAAGTCGTCAGACTCATTTGACGCAACTCCTCCAATTACAACAACACTTTTGCTATAACAATTATATCGTTCGTTCGCCTATCCACCGACTCACTGGGAAGGGAGTGTGTAGCGGTAACATCTATACAAGTCAGTAACAATCTCCGGACTAAAGTAATCAATTTGGTCTAGTGGTTAAGTTACTCGGTTTCGGATCCAAAGTTCGCGGGTTCTGTCCTCCGGAATAGCGCGACACTTCACTTTGAAACAAATTATATATCACAGATTATGTTTTGTTACTACCTATTGTAAATAAGTTTACAAAGCACACAAGAGAGAAACTGTTGAGGAGAAGTTACGTCATAACTCTACAATTGTTACAAGCTCTCTCGTTGAGTAATATGTCGTTTCTTTTCATTCAGAAACTGAAAAGCACTTATAATTATTAATTAGCATTTTAATTTATATTTCATATTTTCTAAAGTTTTGCTTAATTTACTGTACTTTAACTTTGTTTAAAATTGAGTGTCTATGTAATTGTTTATTATCTATGTTTGGAAAAATTTGTATTTTTGTGAATGGCAACGTTTTTTGTCATAGCTGCCAAGAGAAAATATAAAATTGTTGTTGTTGTTTCTTATCCCACTTGACCGACAGAAACATCAAGATCAAGTCCATGAACCCGAGCGTTTTTAAAAAATGAAGAACTGTAGCTAGACTGGAGAGCAGCTGATTCTTATGGCAACCAATACAAGCCAAGATGTGGGCAGGAGCGGCTTGGATTTCGGACAAGGAGGGTAAACTTTAAGACCATCCACATGCCTTTGAGCTCGAGTATGTCCAATGCGAAGCCTAGCAAGAGTAGTTTCACCACGCCTACTGCTAGTCCCAAGCAAAGCAGCACCAGGGCGATTTCCTTCATACCATTCATGTACGGGGACCTGCCTCCAAGAGGAACTGATATCTTGTTTGACCCAGGTAGCAATTTCTGAAAAAGTAAGGCAGCCACCATGTGTAGAATCTTTATGGCTGACCTCACGGGCCAAGCCATCTGCAATCTCATTCCCATAGACATTCACGTGCGATGGTACCCACTGAAAAAAAGATCTTAACATTGGCATTCAAGCTATTTAATAGCTAGATAATACTCGTTGTCGTTCAGTCACCATGCCTCCATCATTCAGGTAGATGCTGAATAGAGCTTCGGCTGTCACTCACTATCCAAATATCTGTACTGACACTCTCAGTAAAGCAAAACTTCAAAGCCTTCTCAATAGCTAAGAGTTCTGCCCGAAATACTGAGATGAAGTCAGGATTTCTCTTACAGATCCTAATACCATTCCCCTTTTTGATGAAAATTCCACTTCCCAAAACAGTGCCTACTCCCATGCTGCCATCAGTATAGATCTGTAAATATAAAATAAATTGAGTAGGAGTTGTGTAGTAAGCTCGTATCTTTTTTATCTTAAGAAAACTACACACTTAATAATATTTAGAGGAGAAACGACTGAGTGTGTTTGAAGCGAAATTCAGATAGAATCTCAACAACAATATCAACCAACCGTAGAATGCGGAACGGTTGAGACTACGTGCGGAACTGTTATTTTGAAAAAGTGTATGAATGAATAATTATTTATTTTATTTATTTATTTGTTTGATCTTTAGTATCCTTTGAATAAGAATATGCATATAAAATTGTTTTAAGAAGATTATTACAAAAAATTATTTAAATGCATTTTTTCTTGGTAAAAATGAAGCACGAATGACATATTTTCAAAACATTCCTTATGAAAAATTGCCTCTATAATAATATTTTGGGTTCTTACGTATTACATCGCAACAATTTCCAACTCTATTAATAACTCGCCAAGTTGGCAACCCCGATTTCTTACGTGTCGTACGCGCTGAATTGGCAACCAGGTGCTTCGCTTCTCATAATGTCGCCAATAGGTTGCGATAATACGTAAGTACCATATTTTGCCTATATACAGTTAGTTACCGGGGTTGAACAAAAAATTTTGAAATATATAAATTAGAAGTGGGATTCAATCATATTTTATAAAATTAGATGAGAAAAATTTTAACAAAAAAACACCCGTTATTATTTCAGTTGATCGTAACTCCGAAAATAATGTGAATTTTTTCAAACATCCTGGTTCAGGCTCTGAACAGAAGTCTTAGCTAAACATGGAAAACTTACTATTATCGAAACATTTTGCACAAAAGTAGAATGTTTTAAAAATGTCATTCTTTCTTCATTTTTTGACAAAAAAAATTGTATTTAAATATTTTTTTTGTGATAACATGCATAAAACAATTATATACAGCAAAATACGCTTAACGCGAACACGCTTTAGACGAAATATCGGTTAACACGAAGTAATACAACGGTCCCGACAAAGTATACTATGTATATTTTCCTTTCTCTTTACACGAAACGAAATCGCTTAGTAAGGAAATCACCAGGTAAATTGGATGAATTCATAGTAGTAAATGATGGTAACGTATGCACAGTGCACAATATGGTAGACAAAGACATTTTGGAGTTTGTTCCAAGCTAAAAAAAATATCATTGATGCAAATTCCGACAGCGAAAATGAAATGAATAATGCAGCTCCAGTTCCTACATCATTCGAAACGAAGAACATCATAAAAAGTAGGTTCAGTTATTTAGACTCACATTCTCTCTCCACTGCTGAAATGAATAAAAAAAATGGACGACATCAAACTATTTGTTGCCAATAAAGACAATGCAAAGAAAAAAAATAGATTATTTTACAAAAACTCAGCAAATGTTTTTTGAAAAAAATAACTTCAGAAAATTTTTGTATTAAATTTCATTAAGGTCTTGTGAATGTGTTTGTTTCAATGATTTTTAATAAGTGCATGCATATGTAACACATCACTCAATAAGTCCCGGGCCTAACTAATAAAACAACAACTTTTCTGCAAAATTGAACTTTATTCATCAATTCCCTTTAAGAGTGATATATGCAGCCCAGGGCTCTTCTAAATTTTTAATTTCTTTTTCGTAGAACGATTTGTCTTAGCTCTCAAAATAGGCTTCTATTTCGGTAATCACTTCTTCATTTGTACCAAACCTCTTTTCTTGCAGCATTCTTTTAAGATCAGCACACAACCAGTAGTCACTGAGGGCCAGATCTGGACTGTACGGTGTGTGGGAAAGTAATTCGAAGTGCAATTCGATCAATTTGACCATCGTTTTCATGGACTTGTGTCACAGAGCATTGTCTTGGTGAAACAGTACTTTTTCTTTTGCATTTGAGGACGTTTTTTCTTTATTTTTTCATTCAGTTGATCCAATAATGCCATGTAATATCCACTATTAATTGTTTTGCCTTTATCAAGATACGTAGTCAAAAAACAAAATCAAATGAGCATCTAAAAGTACGGACGCCATAACCTTGCTAGCTGACGTTTGAGTTTTTGGTCACTTTGGATGCCTTTCACTGGCTTCTGTCCTCTCAGCTGACGATCTTTTTCATTCTGGAGTGTAGTAATGTATCCATGTTTCATCCACTGTCACATATCTACATAATAAATCCTGTTTATTTTGCTTAAATAGCTCCGAACAACACTGAATCGTCGATGCGTTGTTGTTTTTGATCAACAGTGAGAAAACGCGGCACCCACTTTGAACACAGCTTTCTCATTGACAAATGATCATGCAAAATAGGAAATGCACTGCCTTCTGGTACCTTTAAATTCTCTGCTACTCACGCAACTTCAATTTATGATCGGCTAAAACGATTTCATGCACTTTTTTGATGATTTCGGGAACAACTGCAGAATTTGGGTGACCTGAACGTTCAACGTCGTTTGTGTCTGTACGACCACGTTTTAAGTCAGCATACCATCTCTTAACAGTTGTTTGCGATGAGGCAGAGTCTTGATAACATTTATCAAGTCATTGTTTTGTTTGAACAATGTTTTTCCCCATCAGAAATGAATGCTTGATTAGCACACGAAATTCTTTTTCATCCATGGTTTCCAAACAGTTGCCACAAAAAACCACTGTAACTTTATAACTAAACAAGATATTCTCTTGAAATTTTGCCACGTGCCGTTTGAAAGTTAGTACTACTAGGTTAGTCTTAGAAAAGTTAGAAAAGATAGCGACATCTATATGTTAAGCCCGGGATTTATTGAGTGAGGTGTTACATATCTATGTAAATAAAATGTATTCTAATAAATTTAATTTTGTTGAAATATGATTTTTTTTTCTCTGTATCGTTTAACACGAAAAAAAATACTTCAGTCCCCCCTCAATTTCGTGTTAAACTATTTCCACTGTATGTATACTACAATTCAAGGGACACTAAATATAAAAAAAATATTCATTTATAGGCTTTTTCAAAACCACAGTTCCGAACGTATTCAGTCATCTTAACAGAGTAGATTGAGTAGATAGAAGCTAGCACATTCTTTAAACACTAATATTCTAATATTAAACTGTATCGGAATTCTCATGTTATTTTGAGAGCAGTTAGCAAAACAGTGAACTAGTCAGTTGAATCAGCTCTACCATCTTATACCTTGACCGCGATTTAAAATTATCCCGTCCATCTCGAGCAAAACTTTCTATCAAGTAAAATTTTCTGAATCGTAACCTTTAAATTAAAATCCCATTTTATAGTTTTCCTCAATGAACAGTCGTAATTTTTTATCCACATCTGAATGAACTGAAGAGTGTGGTGATTGACTTAAATTTATGTGGGGCACAAAACTAATTGAAAACTATTATCGAAGGGTCTCATAAATTAGAGCCATGGATAAGAATTATTGTAATCGGTAAATCCCCCTCCTGCTTTCGATTGCCCACCTCATGAAATCTGATAGGCCAAATTCGAATTTACGAAGTCCAGTCATGTTAATGTGACCACCACGTACTTTCGACGTCGACGTTAAATAACCAATCACAGCAGGTGGCAGCACAATACAGTTGAGCGTATAAACAAAGGGTGTGTGAGGACTTCGGAAAACCTTACCCACCCTTGCTCTGTTCGACTTCTTAATTTTTTCACCCCCTGTTGAAACCTTAACCCTAGAGTGTGTTGACATATTTGTGCAGCGGCGCTGCAATCGCTTGTTTACGAATGTACGCTTTAGTTTCAGTCTTTGTCTTGTCTGTGTTGTAAATAAACGGAAGAATACCATTTTTTATTAGAAATTGAAAGATTAATCATCTTTTAAGATTAAATAATTTGAAAAGGTAAGTAACCATTTTGTACAATTTTATTGATTGAGATTGTCTCAGAGAAAAAAACTCCAAATTTGGATCAAAATACGTTAGTGAATAAATGTTTTTAGCTACAAACACGATAAAATAAATTTCGCTCAAAACTAGCAGATGTGCATCTATAGCAACGTAATTTTGAGAGCATCTGCAAGAGCTAATCTCAATATAGATGTCTTGGTAAAAAGTAGTAATTCAAAGACCACGTTAAGTAAATACTGAGTGTTTAACGATTACTTTGAGTGAAATGATTCAAGTTGCTCATTTTTATTTTATATCAATCTTAATTGATTGAAATTGTAAACAGTTCATTAACTATAAAAGCTAAAAGTTTGTACTTTCATCTTATTTAATTTATTAAATTTCGACTGCATAGACTTGCATTAAAAATGTGCTATTTGCGTAAAAATCCCATAATAAGTCTATAAGTAACATTTTTTCACTTTTGCATATTTTTTGTTGGAAAAGTTGTAAGTGGCACGCATAATTATTTTTTTATTAAAAAATGGCACTCTTCCCAAAAAGGTTGGCCAGCCCTGTTTTAGCTAAAAATGAAAGGTAGCGATTTGATTGGCCGAGACAGGAGTTCGGCTAATACGGTATATATAGATCTGAGATGATCGCCAGCCAATCAGCCCGCCCGTCCATCCCCGATAGTGGGGTTTTTTCTCATCGCGTTTCTTTCATTCTACCTTGGTCATTTCAATTGAGCATAAGCGCAAACCAGATACGGGATTGTGGGTTCCTAGAAAAACGTATGCTCGCAAAAATTTCGTAGATTCCGTATATTCCTAAAACATTGCAATCGTTGGCGTAATGCAGAAACGGAGAAAAAGAACATTATCATTCGCTTTCGGGTCAAGGGTGGAAAAAGGCAAAAGTCACTATAGTTCCATTATGTATAGTACTCTCTTTCGGTGAATACCCTCCACAGAAGGAATTTAAATTCTTTCCTTTATATGTATTTGATTTTTCTTGCATTTTTCGAGTAATGTGTATGTAATGTATGTTAGCCAGATAAATAAGTGTTAGAAATAAAATTGGCGATTGTGTAAAATAAACCCATCTTTTTGATCCAATTGTTTAACAGCGACTACGTCAGTGACGAGTTTAGGAGTGTAGGTATTAAGGAAATAATTCCTAGTTCAGCAACTTCAATTTATTTACCATTTACAAATGGAATACATTTCAAAGTAGTTATTAAAATTACACCTCCTAAAAACTTTTTTAAAGTTTTTATTTTAAATTGATTGCATTATCGCCTGCTCGTGCTAGCAGTCTGGATAGCGGAGATGTTTACCGTTTGCACCTCTCTCGAGGAAAATTAATGACGAACTGCCAGATAATCTTTTTAATCGCTTACTTTACTTCACGCGCCTCAGTCTCTCTTCACTTCTTCCCTCGGCGCTCTGTTGGTTCCTCTCCACTACCAATGTCATCTAGCGACGGCAGTACTCCACAACCGCCACAGGTAGCCCCCCCCACCAGCGATAGCGAGTCTTTTAGCTATACTTTGGGTTAAAACGTACTCTGCGGCCGGAACGGGTCGTGGTTTCTTGTCTACTAGCGCTTCCTCTCTGCTTTTCTTGTCCCGACTCTGGAATTTCCTCTGGTTGCAGAGACACTTTTTCCTTTAGGTTGACTTCCACTGGGAAGTCCTCCGACTCTTTGGGATGTAGGCAGGCTTCAGTCTATCGATGCTCACCGACACCTCCTTTCCATGTCTCAAAATCCTGAACACCTTTTCTGTAAGGTCGACAACTTTATAGGGACCTTCGTATGGAGGTTGCAAACCTTTTCTGAGGGAGTCTGTACGCAGAAAGACATGGTTACATGTGGCCAAATCCTTGCTCACGAAGATTGTCTGTTGACCATGATGTCGGGTCGTTGGGGGTGAGAGACACTGCATTGACTCCCTCAGTCTCCCCACAAAAGTAACAGGATCTGCGCTTGATTTTGATGGGCATAGAAATTCGCCAGGAAGCCTGATAGGAGCTCCATAAATCATTTCCGCAGTTGTGGCCAGTAGATCCTCTTTCCAAGTGGCACGGAATCCCATTAGTATGATAGGCAATACTATGGTCCACTGAGCGTTTCCGTGGGCCATTATAGCCACTTTCAACTGCCAATGAAATCTCTCTACTTGGCCGTTTGCGGCTGGATGATATGGAGTTGTGTGTTGCCTCTCTGTGCCTAATAACTGCGACAGAGCATGAAACAGAGATGCCTCGAACTGCGTTCCCTGGTCAGTCGTTAGTCTGAGAGGAGGACCGAATCTGGAGATCCAACCAGTGTAGAAAGCCTTGGCCACGGCTTCTGCTGAAATCTCTACCATTGGAAACGCCTCCGGCCACTTGGAGAACCGGTCCACACAGGTAAGGCAGAAACGAAAACCCTCTGATGGAGGCAGGGGGCCCACAAGATCAATGTGTATATGTTCAAAACGAGAACTAGGTATCATTCACAGCACTGTCTTGGAATATCGCAGCACCTCATAAGCGATATGTTGCACGCTACCATAGCTCAGTCCCAGCTCTGACGAGATATTACTCAGAGTTACCCATAGATCATTTTGAAAGATTTTTTCAATTCATGCCGTGTTGATTTCTGGCGTTGAAGAACCTGGCCGTCCGCTCCCCAAACGAGACCAACTTCATAAGTTCTTGCCATTTCAATCGTCCTGAACCGTCTGGGAACATTCACTGCCTATTCACACACCAGCTGTATGACAAGTAGCACCATTTGTTTCCAATCTGGAAAAACAAAATTTCTCCACAATATATAGTTTTCAAATGCTGTGGCTTGTGACCTTTTTTTTTCTGATCATCCCTTGTGTGTGTACAGCTGTAATATCTAATAAATATTTGTACTTGTCCAACATTTTTTTGGTAAAGGAAAAGAACATATGTATTGGGGAAAACAATTTATTTACAGCTACTTTTTTTAAAACTTTTTGAGAAATGTTCTTACGTGTCTTACTCACTTCCGAAGAATATATTTTTCCGCGCTTACATAATCAGTTTAACAATTGCTTCAGCGCTTGCCACGCCATCGGATGTTACTAATTTGAAACAGTCTGCACATCTTAGAACTCTCCTATTATAAGCCCAAAAATCCATAATAACAGTCGAAACTGATGTTTGGAACAGTAAAAAGTGCCAATGAGAAATCCTGTAAGTTGCGTTCTTAATATCGCATTAAAGATTGTGAAATTGTAGTATCAGTTTCATAATTATAAAAATTACTATATAAGAATTAGATTGAATATTGGGAAGAAAATTAATCAGAATTTTTTTACAGTTTTGCTTTCATTTGAATGCAGAAATCAATTGTGGAATAAACTTAATTTTTTAAAATTAATAATTTCAACATATATATAATTAATTATATTCTAAGCTCTAACGATTCAACAAATAAAAGCTTTTTAACTTACCAGAATTATTTTTGAAAGAAAATTCCTATTATAATTAAGAGAAAAAAATAATTACTGTAGAATTTACAGGTGTTGTGAATTTTATTGCCTCTAAAAGTGTTTTGTTATTCTCGAATATTTCGATTTGCAGTGAACAAATGGAATAGTCATAAATTTTTGATTGATTGTTTGTTTTAAGAAACATTGAAGGTTATTGCCTCTTATATTCTGCACCTGAAATATCAATGTTTTTAACAATAGCGCTAAATAATTTTAGAATTTTAAAGGTTTAATCCCCAAAGGGAAAAATAATCTATTTCAAAAAAGGAAAAAATGTATTTGGAAAAAAAGAAGAGGAGAATTGGAGAAAACACGCGAATAAATAGTACAAAAGAAAAATTGATTTGAAAAATGAAAGGAAAAAAAAGAGTCCTCTGTTGAGACTGTTCTTTGCAACAAGTAGTTTCAAATAGGAAAAGAACTGAAGACTCATCTGTCAAATCTTCTTTTACGGTTAGTGTGGCCAAATGGTTCAGAATAGGAAAGAACAGGTTTTAGATGGTTTGCGGACTATATTCTCGCCACTTTAGGACAAATTGTTATTTTATTCCAATCAATAGTTATGCTTGATTATAATGGAAAAATATCTATCTTCACTGATTGTTAGGTCATCATCAATTCAAATGGTATCGGTGTATTTTGTTCAGTGGCTTTTTCAATCAGTCATCGCAGACAAATATTCTGAAGATTAAGGGGAGTTGGAAAGGTAAAAAATTTTAAAAGGTGAATTTCAGGTTATTGCATTTTTAAATTCTTCAGCTCATTACCTTTCCAAAAATACCTCATTTTTATCCCTAGCTTAATTAGAAGTGCTAAAATTTTGTTTTTAAAGAATCGTCTAAACGCGAGTCACCGATTTAAATGGACAGAAAAAAGGTAAACATTGCACTTCCTCTTGGGTCAGCTTGAAGTTTGACGTCATTTTTTAAAAATTTCTTTAGGGCATGTTATGAAACGGATGGGATCTCGCCTCCGACGTTTCAAAGCAAAAATGAGGGCGCAAAAATTATCAGATGGCAAAGCATTATGTGGCAAAAATAGATTAACAGAAGCAACTATTGATCAATTGCAAACATATTATGGTCTTGCCATTCAAAGAAATTTATCAAATGTAAAGTGTATGAAACAAGCTATTTGGGCAATATTTCTTCACAAAATATCTACGGATAAAAATCCACAGCATAGATTTTGTCCATCAGGTCTTGACACATGGTGTCAGTGTAAGAAGGCTGAATTCGAAAATAAACTTTATCTCCACAAACATAAACTTCCAGTTGCTGTTGTTGAAGCCATTAGGCCTATTTTTAGGGACCTTTCGGATCCAAAATTAAATTAAGTGCTTGCATGGAAACACGCAGAATCCGAATGAAAGCATTAATAATGTTACTTGGTCTCGTGTCCCCAAAAAGACATTTGTGCACATAGAAACACTTTCCTTTGGTACATATGATGCTATTGCATCCTTTAATAAAGGGAATGCAACAAAGCTGGATATTTTTTTTAGAAACTTAACATAGAGCGAGGATATTATGCGACATGCTGCATGGAACATCTCGACAAAGAGAGCAGAACAAGGGTAAGATATGCCAATTTACAGAAAACTAAGGAGAGTAGAAAAGTAAAAAGACTTAAAAGAATGAAACAAGATGAAAATTTAAAAAATGCTGAAAATTTCGAATATGGAGCTGGAATGTTTGATAAGGTAACTTTTTTTATAAAATGCGTTTTTCTCAAATGTCACTTTCGAAGTTCGATGTACCTTTTCTCAGAAAGTATATATCTGATGTCAACAAAATTTACATGACACATTCTTTATATATACTAGTATGTACTAAAATGAGCTTTTAGTAAAATTTTGTATACATATTTTTTTATAATTTTTTTTCTGTCGAAAAACACTGTTTTCTCACTATACATCAAATAAAAAAATTTTAAAGAAAAACTAATGGAAATTTCAAAAAAAGCTCATATCAGTATAATATTAGATGTATGCTTAACTTGCAAAAAAACTTTGGGGATTGTATTTCCAACAGGTTTTTAGAAAAAGTACATTGAAAAGGCCCTTTTTAACATTATCAGTATAGAGCGTTCCGATACCCCTTAATTTCAATTTCAATTCAATCAAAGACAACAGTAGAAGGTTAATTTAAGTTTAATAGTAAATAGAGTGCGTCTGCACTCGTTCACGTACAGAAGTTCTCTGATCAAAACAAAGAAGCTTTTTACAACCAGCGCCCTCTATACTGAGGGGTTCTACCATTACTCCCCACTTAAACTCCCATGGAGTTTACATTAAGGTAATTAAAATTCAAAATAATTCAAATAAAATTCATGCAATATCAAATAATGCAAATAAATTCGTGCAATATTAAATAATACAAATAAATTCATGCAATATGGAATATAATAAAAATAAATTTAAAAATTCAATTCTTAAATCACATGCTTCATTAATAATCTTGAAAAATCAAATTAGCAATTCTGAACATCTATTATCAATAACACTGAAAAATCAAATTAGCAAATATAAAATAGAATAATAGGAAAGTTAAAGTTCAAAGAAATTGGCAAAATGTTTAAAAGTTTTATTCTGCAGCTGCAGGGTCATCTGGAATAGGCAATGGTACTATTTTCTGGATGGTTCGTCTAAAAATACCTGATGAGGTTTTAACTTCGACTACTCTAACAAGACCATCATTACCAGGAAACACTTCGAGAATACGCCCCATAGGCCAGTCCAAGGGCTTGGTGTTGGGATCCTTCAGAAGAACAAGTTGATTTACTCTCAAGTTTGGGTTTTGGACAGTCCACTTAGCACGAGTCTGAAGATGAGAAAGATACTCAGTGCTCCAACGATTCCAGAATTTATTTCTAAGCGCTTGGATCAGTTTCCACCTGGAATGACAAAATAAAGAATCCGAAGCAATAGAAGGTTCAGAAAATGATAAAATAGCATTTCCCGTCAAAAAATACCACGGAGTTAAGGGGATAAAATCATTGGGATCTGAAGAAAGTGGCGACAAAGGACGGGAATTCAGAACCGCTTCGATTTGCGTAACCAACGTAGTTAACTCTTCGAAGTTCATGACAGCTGATTTTGTTACCCTCAATAAAATACGTTTCATGGACTTAATATTTGCTTCCCACAAACCACCGAAATGGGGAGAAGCAGGTGGAATGAAGTTCCATTCGATTCCCTCTTCTGCACTGAATCGCTGAATTGTGTTGGACTTGCAAATTTCATTCTAATCATTAAGGATGTTTCTTGCACCCTTGAAATTCGTTGCGTTGTTACTCCAAATGATGGATAGCTTGGATCTCCTTACTATAAATCGTCGGAGACATGCTAGAAAGGCTTCTGTGGTCAAGTCGGAAACAACTTCTAAATGTGTGGCCTTTGTACTGAAACAGATGAATATGGCAATATACGATTTCAAAGTCACCTTTGATCTTTTTAAATTCGGTTTTGTGATTATGGGACCTGCATAATCCAGTCCAATCTTTTCAAAAGGTCGGGAAGTCACAATTCTGTCTCGTGGTAAATCTCCCATCATCTGTTTTACCATCTGATTTTTCATACGAAAACATGCAATACATTTATTTAATATTCTTCTTACTCTGTTCTGACCAGATGGGATCCAATAAAACTGTCTTATTAAGTATAATGTAGTTTGCAAGCCAGAATGTAAAGATTTCTTGTGATAGTGTTCAATTATTAAATCAGTGAAATGATGAGCCTTTGGCAATATCATTTGGTGTTTTTGAAATTCAGATAGGGTCGAATGTTTTTCAATCTCCATCTCACTCTCAATATCTCATCTTTATCCAAAAAAAAATGTTTAAAGATGATATTTTACTGCTTTTTGGGAATCGGTTGCCTGTTTTTGAGGCACTTTATTTCAGTTAGAGATTCAGTTAATTGCACTTGCTTTACTAAAACTTTCGTAATATGGTCAAATTCAGAAGCACTTATTACAGTCTATTTTCCTTAACATTGGGTTCACTTTACAGTTATAAATAAATCTTAAACATAAAGCACTTATTCTAATTAATTTACTAAAAGAAGAATACCTATAGATTAAATTATTTTCAATTTGCCTCTTTTCAAGTGTTGTGTGTGTATTTACTTTAATTGATTTCTTCAACTCTAACTCATCGATGCTTATTTTGGTTTCAATTGTAGGTTCTGAAAATAATGGCCATTCTGTTTGTTTCATTGTCAACCACTTGGGACCATGCCCTTTGTTTTCTAAATCAATTCCTGGATTTTCTCATCCGAGAAAAATCTTGTAAAATTCCTTTCACTTTCATCTATCTCAATCATCAAAAATGCCATTTTTATGTCAGATACAAATGCAATTGGATTCATTCTAAATTTGTTTAAGAGAGAAAATAAGTTAGATGTAAAATTTAGCCCTGTGTGTGCGCAATCATTCAGAGATAGTTGTCCTTTCGCATGTGACGACGTATCAAATACGATTCGCATTTTGCTTGTAGTTTTATCAGTACGTATTACGGCCCTATGTGGTAAATAAAATGTATTATGATTTAGATTTTCTTCTTCGACTGGAACGCGTTCTATGATATTCTCAGAAAGATAGTTATTTATAACTAATTTGTAATCCTCAAATAAGGAACTGTCATTTTTAAAACGTGATCTCAACTTTAGAAATCTTTTCCTCACAATTTCTTCATTATTTTCTAATAATGTTTTCATATTCGGTTTCCAAGGGAATTTAACTTTATACCGCTTATTTTGGTATGAGATTCCAGCTTCAAATTCAGACATTATATCATTATCAATATTTTCATCATCAGACAACTCAGCTTCTATTCCTAAATTCTCTAAATCCCAAAATTCGCTAAGCTGTTTTGAAATATTGGATTCATTAACAATAACACTCATTGTTAAAAGTTTCTCACTATCTGTCCTTCTAAAGACCACCCAAATAATGTCTACTGCTACAAGATTTTTGTATAAACGTGTAATTCCACCTGTAACTATTTGATAATAATAGTCCGCACCAATAAGAATTGATATTTCCTTATCGTTAAATTCGTAAGAATTGACTAATTGTACATTCTTTAAATATCTAAATTTTTTATCAATATTTTCATCAGGGGTGGGCAAATGTGTAATCGAAATGTGTTCTGTCTCGACCGCTTCTATTTCAATGCATAAATTTGGATCATCCCTGTTTTTCAATTTTATTTTAACTATATGTAGAGTTTTTGTTTCAGATTCTTTAGCACCAAATGTGCAAAGGGAAAGGTTTTCCTTTCTAAGAATTGGAAAGTTAAATTTCTCAGAAGTACTCTTTAAAACAAAACTTCTTTGTGAACCATTATCTAAGAATAATCTAACGACTTCTTGTTCATCTTGTTTGTCATCAATTAATGCGGCGCATGTTTGTAATAATACACTATTTACTTCTGTTTTAAATACTGCTGAAACGATATTATCTGTGTTACCATTCGGAGAGAAATCGTCATCATACCGATTTCGAAAGCATATGGATAAATGATGCAAGCCGTTGCAAATAGGACATAAATCCTTTTTCAAGCATTCATTTGCTCTGTGGCGCGGCATCAGACATAAATAACAACATCCCTTCTTCTTTAAAATCTCTCGCTTTTGGTTAGCGGTTAACAAATGGCATTCCTCAAGTTCATGACCTTTGTTACAGTATAAGCATTTGCTACACTTCTAAGGGTTGCCCTCCCCACAGTCGTGAAAAAGGAGGAATCGGGGTGTTCTATCTTTGGGGGTGATTTCTTAGGGTGGTTCCTTCCGGCGAAAGGAGAGTTTTTATATTTTGTTCTGTTTTGTGAAAGAGGGGAATAATGACATGGTTTATGTTTGTTTATTTCAAATGCTTGTTCCCAGCTTCGGATTTCCCGGTTCAGGAAATGCAAAAGAGCACTTAGGTCAAACCCTTCGTCTCTTTGAGAACGGTTGAATTCTAAAACAAGTTCTGACGGAATTTGTTTCATTAAAATTGGTGACAATAAGTTAGAATACGAGTCTCCTTTAACTCCTAAACTTTCGAGACTTCTTATTTGCGTTTCCGCTTTATCGTACAAATTTCTTAAACTTGTAATATCATTGGTATTTTCAACAGGAGTTAAATTTAATAAATTGCTCAAGTGAGCGTTAATTAACATGTTTTTATTTCCAAATCTATCTTTTAACAGAGAGATCGAGAGCTCTATCATAATTATCATCAGAAATTGGAAAATGCAAGCAAGCGCATTACCACACAAATATGATTTTAAATAATTGAATTTATCAACTTTGCTTAGTCTATTGTTATTGTGAATAGAGCTTTCAAATAAATTATAAAAATCTAACCATTCAGAATAATTTCCAGAATACTTGTTTAAATGCAATTTAGATAAATTTATATTCATACATTCAGAACTATTGGAATCAATAACTTGAATATTTCGAGAAACTGTATCAACCTGGATAGAGTCAGAATTTATTCTTTTAATTTTAGAAGAAAGCTTCGTCTTCCAAAATATAATCTTCTCTTTAATTTCCTCCGAAGCTTCCATATCTTCAGTAATAGTGTCAACAGACAAAGTATCTTCTATTAATTCATTTAAGGAATTTAAATTCCTTTCTTTTTCTTTCAATTGCTCTAAAAGAGCTTCAAATTGATCAACAGGTTCATTTTCATTGTTGATCGTTACTTCAATTTTGTTTATCAATTTCGTCAACATAGAACGTACCGCAGTACGCTTCTTTTTCTATTTTGAGAGATCTTCTGACATATTAATCTTCTATTCAGGTATAATTCAGTTTCAATAAAATTCGGCTTACCTGAATTCAATGTCGACGATGATATCAATTTCCAGTTGCTGGCCGATGCGCCAAAATATTAGGTCATCATCAATTCAAATGGTATCGGTGTATTTTGTTCAGTGGCTTTTTCAATCAGTCATCGCAGACAAATATTCAGAAGATTAATTTCAATTTCAATTCAATCGAAGACAACAGTAAAAGGTTAATTTAAGTTTAATAGTAAATAGAGTGCTTCTGTCGACCTTCTTAGCCTTTTCTCTATACATTTAGTCTCATAAAATTGTCTCCATAAATTGCACAGAATTCTAATCAAAGCTTAAGCTCTTAAACCATGAAGTTATAAAAGGAAAAGTAATCTTGTACACTAAAATATCGTTCTTTTGACCTTCGAAGAAAATTTTTTGAAAAACTGTAATATTTGCTATTAAAATATTTTTACTGATGAAACATAACTTAAAACTATGAAAAATACATTTAATATTTTACTTATAACACAAAAAAAATTTAGGGAGAAAAACATAGTGAAAATTGTAATTAAATTCATTGTTAGAATAACGCACATAACTCAAATGAAAAGAATAATATCACTTTTCTGTAAATTTGATGTTGATCATCATAACATTTTTTAGGGCTGGTACCATTTTCCTAATGATAATCAAATTATTACAATTTTTATCAAGGTTCGAGTAAAAGAACATTGAAAAATCACTAAAAAATTATTACGAGACATGATATACATCTTAGTTACTAAAAATATATCAACTCTATAAACATGAAAATAGTAGGGGTTCTTTAAATCTATAAAATAAATGTAAAATTTAAACTAATTTGGTTCACAACTTTTTCTGATATTTACGTTGTCAGATGCCAATACGTTAAAAAATGCATTTTGAAATAAATCAGAAATAAACTTAGAACTGGAATTTTTAATATTAAACACAATTAGATATACTTAAAACGCCCCTGATTTATAAATAACACTCACTTTACTCTCTAAAACATTGATTTTTTTCCCCCTGGTTGCTTTTAAAATTTTTCTACGCTGCTTTACATTTGGTGTTGAATGACGTTCTGCATCGTTAATTCTTTTTACGTCAAGATGTTTGTATGATTTTAAAGTAAAATAACCAGGAGTTATATTAAGTTTTTTAAAAATGTCAACACAACCCTTGTACCCATCATTAACTTGTATAACAGCATCCAATGCACCAGATTTTAAAGTTTTCAGGCACACGAAAACTTCTTTCGGTACTCTCTGCCATATAATGCCATTAAAACACTCATTTGAGTTTTGCGTTTTGCCATGCAGACATTTAGTTAGTAGTTCTTTGGTACATAATTCTAAATATGTAGGCTTAATCATGTTTAAAACTTCATTAGATAAACCTTTATATTTTTCTTTTGGTTTTTGGCCACAAGATAGTGCTTGCTGGTAGTAGCACCAACTATCTTTTCCGATGGGACACTGTCCATGCATGGGTTTCTTGGCACTTGATGAACAATGAAATAGGGCCGCAATAACATTTTGTTAAAGACCGGAGAGGTTTCCAACATTGCTACGAACGGCAATTCCCTAATAGTTTTGCAATAGGTCAATAAAAGAGTCAGTGAGTTTGCCTTTACCAGACAGATTTTTATTTTTTGACTTTAGTTTGCGCTATCTCGCACCTACTCTCTTTTGAACATGACCGATGCATTCATATTTTGTGACACTATCTTTACCATAAGTATCTTTGACACTGATAAAGCCCTTGGAATCCCCGTCACCATAATATTGTGCTTATTTAAGGTCTTGCTTCACAATAGAACGTTGGAAGATTCTAGTTGCACCAACAGCTTCCATTTTCAACGCAGAACCTTGAAAATTGCTACGGCATACGTGATCTGCTGCAAAAGTTTCCGATTCAATGCTTTTAGGCATTTTAGAAATCTTTCTGCAGATGGGGCAATATGAAGACATTATTTCAATGTCCACAACTTTACCTGTGTCAACTGACAAAGCTGCGACACACCCATTCATGGAAGTGTAACCCCTACGCTGCCATGTTCTGTCCACTGAAACACCACATTCAACTATTTTATTTTTAGAAGGATGTAGCACTAACAGTTCAGAAGCTGCTTTTTGCATTGATAGTTCACTAACTTCTGAAATCACAGACATGAGTTTGTTCTCATGATTAGTGTACACAGTTTTACTGAGCCTGGGTAAATTTAACGCACCACATAATTTAAGCCCAGCAGAAAAACCTTTACCAATTTGTCTCATACCATAAACAAATCTTGTAATTCTTCAGGACAGTTTAAAGTTTTCTTTGAACTAGAAAACCCTGAGTAAAAGTTACAATGTTTACACCTTATAACAAAATTTGAACACAAACCATACCTTGAATCCTCAGAAAGCAATAAGCATTCTTCGAAACATCTTGGGCAACAAAGTTGTAAAAAAACATTTAAGAGAACATCAATATCTATGATTCTATTTCCTGTAAGTGTTTTATGCTCATACTCTGCCATTTCCTCATCAAAAACAGCAAGCATTTTGATCTTTGAAGAACTGGCGTTGGTGGATGTTGAGCTACAATTTTTGGAATCTTTATTAGTAGATCCATTACCACGAAATTGTCGTTTTCTCTTTGAACTAATTCTGCGTTTTTAGTTTCCCATTTTAAATGAAAAAAATTAAAATTTTCAGCAATAAAAAAGGATTTAACAGAAACTTAGAAAGTGCTGCGCAATCGTAAGCAAATGTAAACAAACAATAACACACTCTCTTTTCTTGCCAGATTCTGGATAAAAATATTAGTAAAAACCTGCTGCCTATTTCTGAAGATTCTGAAAACTCAAATTCATATTTTGAAGTGTATAAATTTTCTACTATTGCATATTTAAGCAATACTTTGTAAAATAAAAATGTAAACAAACATTTTTTTCAACTTCCGGAATGTAGACTTGTACTTCCGGTTTCAAAAAGTAACTACCGAGTAAAATTCAAATCCCCATAACTTAAGTTCTAAATTAGATAGAAACAAAATTTAAGCACCATTTTAAAGAAAAAGTTCAAATTTTAAAATAAAATCAAAATTCGAAAATCGAAAATTTCGGCGAAACTGACGTTTTGAAGGTGTACGGATACCTTAATATTCAGTTTTTCTTTTATTATGGCTTAGAGATGTTGGTAGAAATTGCTCTGTATTTTTCCTCATCGACTTAGATATACGAATGATTTTGTGTTTTTCAAATCTGGGATTTGTATTTGTGTGAACCAATCTGTGGAAAAAATATTTTACTCAGACATTTTTTTAACAATGAAACCTTATTCCAGATAATCTTTTGAGCAATAATAGTATTGTATTCAAAGGAAGGGAGGGGTAGAGAAAATAGCCCACTATAAATAATCTAAGGCAAAAGATTTCATCAACAAATTAACTCAAAATCTCAAATTTTTCAAAGCAAAGCCTCTTTTTACTTTATTTTTGATCATGGATGAACAAGATCACCACAAGAATACTCGAGGGGATAATACAACTTTATGGCCAAATGACTAAAAAACATTTTTTTATCAATCAATCAAGAAACTCAAGAACTAAGGCATAGTTAAAGAGATAGCAAAATGTCAAGTTGCTCTTGTTTCTGATTAAGGTAAACTGCTTGTTGCTCATTGGTGAATGTATAATCCTACGAATATTCAAGGTTGTCTGATTTGGCACTATAGCTTCAGTAATTCGTTAAAATACAAAAATAATGCATTTACCTTTGACTCTCCATTCGGAATTTCTTTTTATTTTTGAGTCTGTCTTTTCATCTATTTGATTCGTTTTTTATTTTATTTCTGTCGCTCTCTTTATCAGCACTAAGGTGACAGGACTCGTAATTTTGACCTCCAGTCAAGTGACGAGGCTGACATTCAAGCTAACACCCCCTCTTCAAACATCCCCACGATGGCAACGGGAGGACATTGAAGCAGAATATATTTATCTGCCCCTCTGCACAGTGGGTCTTCTGGGGCACCAGAACTCAAAATCACAATATGCCAACAACGAGTTCGTGACAAGGATTATTCGGCTATCACTGTCACTGGTTTTTTTTAAATATTAAGCGTTTAATTCACTAGCTTACTTCGCTCGTCACGCATTTAATTTTCGTCATCAAAACAAAACGTAATTTTAACTTTTTCGTTTATCTACAATCAAAACATTTTTCATGGGTTTAATTCTGTAGAAGAAACATTTATTATTTGAGCTAAGTAATGAGGAAATAAATTATACATAAAAATTAATTATATACGTTTTCAGTTATGTATATTTATTCGTATTGATAATACTTTAAAATGGGTTTTATATTTTAAATCTCCATGCAAATTATACTGTAATTTATAAGAAGTATTATGTAAATTTTATTTTTTATATTTATTATGGACATTTTAAAAATGCATGAACTCATACTGATATCTGCTGAAACGTTACATACGATATAGATTATATATTATATTAGCCGTTACCCATCCGCTTCTCTGGGTATCTCAAGATGTTTTGCAAATATATACTGTTTACATATATATAAGTTATTGATATCTAAATCCTAGCATTAAGAATTCGATTGTATTGAAAAATATACTTATACCTGTAACTGACGCCTCTTGATAAAAAAAAAAAGTGCCGAACTTATATAATTTGTATTTTCTAAGAATCTCTGAAATTGAAGTATAGAATGATGTTTGCACTTTCGTAACCCTTTAACGAAGTGGATTTTCGCAAAACCAATTTTTGTGGTGGATCTCTACTCCGTAAAATAAACACGCAAACCAAATTTCACGTCTAAATCTAACAGAAAAAAAATAAAATTTTTACTATCAATACCCCCGTAACCCCTTGAGAGTGGTTTTCCAAAATAGCCGTTCTTAGCGGATTTCAATTCAACAAAAGAAAAATGCAAACCAAATTTCATTATTATAGTCCTTGTAGTTAGAAAAAGGGAATTTTTTTGTCAGTACGCCCCAGTATTCCTCTGCTCCCCCAGAAGTTGATTTCCGTAAAATACATTCCTATTGGATCCCTATTCAACAAAAGAAACATGCTTAACAAATTTCAAGTACGCAGATCTAACAATTCTGAAACAGGATTTTTTATCTATAACTCACCTTGACCCCTCTCAACCCTCCTTGGGGGTCGATTTTTGTTTTACTCTTTGTTAGGGGAACTCTATTCCATGAAAGGAACATGCCTACCGATTTTCAAGCAGGTAGATTGAATAGTTTAATAACGGAAATATTTATCTATTACGCCCCTTAATCCCCCAAAATGAAACTTGGGGGTTAATTTCTGCAAAACCCATTTTATAGCGGTTCTGTACTCAACGAAAGGAATCTGCTTACCAAATTTCAAGACTGTACGTCTAATAAATTAAAAATGGAAAAAATTATGTATTGAGAGGACCCTATTGAGAGGAATCTGCTTAACAAATTTCAAGACTGTACGTCTAATAGTTTAAAAATCGGAATTTACTTCTCGCCTTAACCCTTCCCCCACTACACCCCTTATGTGTCAATTTTCCCCAAACCTATTTTGTAGCGGATATTTACTCCATGAAAGAAATATGCCTACCAATTTTCAAGCAGGTAGATCTAATAGTTTAAAAACTGAAATATTTATCTATAACGCCCCTTGAGCCTCCCCAACATCACATGGGGGTCTGTTTTAGCAAAGCTCATTTTATAGGGGAACTGTACTTTATGAAAGGAATCTGCTCACCAGATTTGAAGACTGTGCGTCTAATAAATTAAAAATGGAAAAATATTAACTATAACGCCCCTTGAGCCGACTCAACGCCACCTAGGGGTAGATTTTTACAAAACATATTACATAGGGGATCTTAAATCCATTAAAGGATTCTCATTACCATATTTCTAGACTGTACGTCCAGTAGTTTAAAAATGGAAATAATTATCTTTAACGCCCCTTAAGCCCCGCAACGCCACTTGGGGGTCAATTTTCACGAAACGCATTTTGTAACGTATCTCTATCATATGAGATGAATCTGCTTACCAAATTTCAAGACTGTACGTCTAATAGTTTAAAAATTGGAATATTTATTTATATCTCCCCTTAACATCCCCCCGCAACACCCCTTGGGGGTCAATTTTCCCCAAAACCCATTTTGTAGTGGATATTTACTCCATGAAAGAAACATGCCTATCAATTTTCAAGTAGGTACAGTGGTAGCAAAAAGTCCTGAACACACTCATTTTTTAGCGTAATTTTTGTGTTTGACTTCATTTTTCATTGTGAAATTATTGCACTATCTTAAATATTGTTATTGATTCTAATGTAGTTTTTCATGCTGATTTCAAATCTGTTCGTAGATTTCGTCTAAAGTAAACAGTTTCATAGATATGTTGAAAAAACCTTGACAAGAAAGCA